>ML779036.1:1020413-1042049 GCA_009831015.1 Picea engelmannii
AAGAACTTGGCTCCACAAGTTGACCTTCTCCTCTTGTGAGTTTCAACCTTGTGAGCATCAGAAACAAAACTTGCAAACAATCAAGTCTTCAAAACCAGTGCTCTGATACCAACTTGATCTAAAAATGAAGAAGTCTTGAAAAACTTGAAAAACTTATTGCAAGTGAAATGTTATGTGTTTAAAGAAAATGGATCATTTTGCAACACATAAATTAAAGGATTACTTATGCAAATTATACATAGACAGCAGCATAATTATTGAACAACAGACATAAAACACAACAATTAATAAAGGAGTTCACCCCTCTTATGGGCTACATCTCCTGGTCCAACTTCCAATGGATCATTATTATTAATTTCTCAAAAGTGCTCAAAAAAATGTCTTACAATGCTCAAACTGACAAACAGACTGCTCCAATGGCTTCCCAGCATCCCAAAACCCCTGTCTGGGCTCTTTCAGCACCTCAATCGGTCGAAAAATGAGAAAGATAGGCCTACTGGAAGTCTCCTTCTCCAAGCTGGCTGTCTTTGGTTCTACAATTCGCACCCTCCTTGAATGAACCTGGCTCACACGCTCATTTAAGCGCAAAAACCCAGCACCGGGCGCAACCACGCCAACGGTGCAAATTGTAGGATAGTTAAGGGCGCGCCAGCCCCTAACCGCCTCGGCACCTGGGCGTATGGCCATGTGACCTCGCGCTTTGATAAAAAGTGGTTAACGCAATTTTAAAACCATGGAACCAACTCACGCGCTCCAAATCGCGGGCACATGGCACATAAAATATGACCAAGGGTTATAAAAACCGCGCGCACCAAACCTCGCGCATACACTTTAATATGGTCACATGTTTGTAATAGAACCACAGGTTATGTTACAAACCCACGCACAAACACTTGGGTAATATACATGGTGGTCATATGTGTTGAACAAAACCACGGGCCGGGGCTAAGCCCCGGCCCGACCCCCGCCCATTTACACATTTAAATGATTTTAAAAACAATGCAATGGGTTATATGTTAAGTCACAACCCATGGGAGTATTGGTCGGACGTTTATGCAAAGGCATTTCATAGTGGGGAAGGTCTAGGGATCGAACCCCGCAGACTCCCATAGTTTTTATACAACCATAATGAACCAACCAACGAGGGACACGTGGCGCCCATGGATTGGGCTACGTGCCCTCATACCATTTGCTATCAACAAGACACGTGTCGCTCCATGATTTGCCAACTACTAACCAATAAATGATTTCCACGTCATCCACCTGACACATCACCGTACGAACCGTACGGTCCTGCCACGTCACTGTACGGACTGTACAGACAGGTACAGTCAGCATCAAACTTTTTGCCTGTTTGGCTTGGCGAACAGATCGCGATATCTTCTCCATACGGACTCCGTTTGAGAAAGTAAATATACCACCGGAATCAGGAAGACGAGATGGACGCAATGGTACTGTTTTTGTCACATTCCAAGCACTTTGAAAATTGAGCAAAATTTGATGCCCTGATCATGTCATGATGCTGGTATATGTCAATTGTTTGTGAACTGTAGGTTCTCAACAATAGATTGCAATTTCCTATGCCCAGTAAAATGAGAACAATAACCTATGCACAACAAACAAGAGCGATAACATTTATGCAACAAATGAAAATAGTGACCTCTGCACAGTGCACATCAACAAGTAACAACATGAAACTCTACGCAACAACGAACAACAATGTCTTATGTGCAACAAGCTTGGCTGAGATGTCTTGAAATCTTAGATGAAGAGAAAAAATATCTTGTTGCTTTCTTTACATGGATGAAGGATATATTTGAAATATAACTTCAATTAAATCATGAATTATTTCTATCATACCTTGTCGTTCTCCACACAACATTAGGACGTCGTGCAACAACTTGCATTGCACAATGATTTTACTGATGATGCTACATGTCCTTGATAGATTCAATATCATGAAATTGTTAGAAATCTGACAAGATTGACTCTGGCTGTTTTGAAATGACATCATGATCCTTCATAATGACCCTTTAGCGACACGACAACCCACATCTTGGAACAAGAGAAAAAACATAAGTTACATGGTTAAAAAAGAAAAATATTTCCCATGGCAAACCAACCTATGACTCTTGATTTAAGAAAAAATCATACAATGTTTTTATCTAACCCAAGACATGACTTTATCCCATAATTTTATTCAAAACCTAACAACCTATTTATAGGACACTAACACAGGCTCCAATGGGGATGGCATCCTCCCTGTGAGGTGCCAAATAATATATAGACTAGTAGCCTTATCCATTGGGATCTTTATTTGCTGCTAACATGACTCAAACCAACTTTATATTTTATATACACACACACTTGGGATTATTCATCAGACCTTAGGGCCTTCTCTTCGGGCTTCAAATTTTTTGAGTAGTACCAAAAACATAAAGAAAATGAATATTTACAATGAACTGGAAATATGAAATGCTTTAAGTAAAATAGTGTTTGAGAAACCTTCCATTTACAGGTCCTCCATTGACGTGTTCTCCATTGAGCTCTTGTAACAGGAATGCATTATTCCCATGATATGCTACAACTTTGTATGGCCGCTTCCAAAGATTTTCAAATTTAGAATTTTTACCCTTGTATTCAATTCTTGCATCCCATTTCAAAACCAAATCATTTATCTGAAAGTCATCGGCTTTAGTTCTCCTGTTGAAAAATTTCTTCATTTTGTCTTGATATAGTTGAATATTCTTAAAAACCTCTTCTCTCATTTGATGAACATGAACTAACTGACTTATTCTTCTCTGAACATGATTTGGTTCGACATCTACTTTCTTCAACAAATTCATGACTGGGAGTCACATAGAAGTAGGAAAAATTGCCTCTGTACCATAAATAAGCTGAAATGGAGATGTGCCAATAGACTTCTTTGTACTCACTCTATCTGCCCAAAGTGAAAAAATCAGCTTCTTGTGCCAAGATTTTTTGTTTTACCGTAGTAACTATTTGATGATCCCGATCAAACTATTATTAGATGATTCAACCAAACCATTACCTTGTGGGTAATAGACTATTGAGTGACTGAGTGTGATACCATAATTAGTGCAGAATTCAACTATTTTTTTAGACTTAAAAGCAACAACGTTATCTTTAATAATCCTTCTTGGACAACCAAACCTTGATAGTATATTTTTTCCAAAAATTGGATGATGATTGAATCAGTGGCTTGATGAGTAGGTATAACGTCTATCCATTTTGTGAAATAATCTGTGGCTGTCAAAATCCATCTATGCTGAGTTGAAGATGAAGGATGTATTTCCCTTATGAAATCCAAACCCCATTGTTGGAAAGTGGCTTCTATAGAAACAAGTTTCGGTGGTAAAGGCATCAATTTTATTTTTCCTTAAAAAATCTGACATTCATGACAAGTGGAAACTTTCTTATATACATCAACAAATATAGAAGGCCAATAGAAACCTGATCTCAAAATTTTATTAACTGTGGTCTTCCAGTAATGGTGACCTCCACAATCTCCTTCATGGAACTCTTTCATAGTTTGTTGAGCTTCAATTTCTGCAAGACATTTCAATAATACTCCACTCCGGTATTTCCTATAGAGGGAATCATTAAGCATGAAAAAATTTATTGCCTTTTGCTTCAAAAATATGGATTTAGTTTTTGACAATTCATGAGGGGCCTGCAAATTTTGTAAAACAAAGATAATGTCACTGTACCAAGATGAATTCAAAAATTTCTGGCTTACCTGAGGAGGAGCTTCTTCTTCAATATCTTGTGAGATATTGACAATAAAATTTACTCCCAATAACTCAAAATTTTATTGAGCCATAATTTGAGAAAGACCTTGTCCTTTGATTAATTTTGTAGGCTTAATTTCCACATCATATTCCGACAAGGCTGCAATCCAGTTACCTCTCTTTCCCTCAGGACTAGTTTGAGTCAATATATCCTTCACAACACTATTGGGAACATATGCAAGGATGTGAGAGTGTAAAACATACATCCTGAATTATTTCAAAGCCTTAACTAAAGCATAGGCCTGTTTCTCCATATTATTGTACTTAAGAGTTGAATCTCTTAAAGACTCGCTGGAAAAGGAAATAGGCTACTCCTGGTTCTGATCATTTTTCTACATTAATACTCCTGCTATTGTGTGCTATGAGGCAAAGGAAAAAACAATAAAATACTTTGTGAAATCTAGGATGATCAATAGAGGAGATTTGGTTAAATCTTCTTTCACTTATTCAAAAGAATGTTTTGCATCTGTTGTCCATTTTATTTCACTTCCTTTCCTCAGCATGTTTGTGATGTGTTTTATTATTTCAGAAAGGTTAGGGATAAACCTTCTCAAAATATTTTCCCTACCTAAAAACGACTATACCTTTTTTTTGCTCCTTGGAATACCAATTTTCTGTATTGTAGCCACTCTGTTAGGATCAATTTTTATCCCATCTATTGAAATTATGTGTCCCAGGAGTTTACCTTATTGCACAACAAAAATTGAATTTTTTGGGTTGAGAGAGATCCCAAATGTTTTTCATTTCTCAAACACATGTTTTAAATGTTGTAAATGTTGACTATTAGAATCTGAATACACAATTATATCATCCAAATAAATCACAATAAATTTAGCTTTTTCTTTAGCACTTGTTATGTCCACATCCCTTTGTAAAGTTGTCCCTGCATTCATGAGTTTGAAAGGCATATTTGCATACATAAAAGTGCCCCGTGGGGTTGTAAATGATGTCTTTTCTTGGTCATCTGGGTGCACCATGATCTGGTTGTATCCAAAAAACCCATCCAACATTGCCATTCTCTGGGAGCCCACAATATTTTGTAAGATGTGATCCATTTTTGGCAAAGGATAATTGTCTTTAAGAGAAACTCTATTCAAATTTCTAAAATATATACAAAGCCTTATTTCTCCCATTTTCTTTCTGAGAGGTACAAGGTTAGATAGCCATTTGGAGAATCTCAAAGAAACAATTATCTTGGCATCAAATAACTTCCTTATTTCTTTCTCAATGAGTGGCAACAAGAGTGGATTTATTCTTCTCAATTTTTGTCTAAAAGGTTTCTGATCTTCTTTGATTGGTATTATATGTTGAATGATGCCTTTATCATAAACCTTATGATATTCATAACTCCAAGGAAACACATCTGAAAACTGTCTCATTAATTTGAGATATTTCTTTCTATTTTCAGATGACAAAGACTTAGACAACTTGACAATTTTAGGTTCTTTATCAGTCCTTATATTAAAATCATCAACTTCACTCTAATTTGGGTTTACCCTGGGATTTTTGGCCACACCATTTTCATTAAACAATTTTTCAAGAGGCACAAGACCCTTTGGAATCATATTGTTCTTTAGTTGAATAATCTCTCTCCCTACTATCTGATTTCCATACCCATCTAAGATTGATACAAGATTTTCATTTTCATCTTCATCATAACAATTTTATTCATCTATTTGAACATTTTCATACTCTTCTTTTGACTGCAGAAATTTGATAATCTGTTTGTCATCTTCAAAAACTTCCCAGTGTTTAACATTATTTGGAATAGATGGCCTGTGTTTTACTTCATTTTCATATTTCTTGTTGGGATAAATTGGAATTTTAAAAATGTCAGCTTATGTGGAAAGAGCATCTGCAATTCGATTTTGTTCTCGTGGTACCACTGAAATGTTATATTCAGAGAATTTTTCAAGAAAATCCAAGACCAAATTCCTATAGGTTCTCATTCTAGGATGCTTTGTTTGATATGTACCTTTAATCTGGTTGATTATAAGCTCAGAGTCACGATTCACAAATATCTTCTTAGATTTTAAATCATTTAAAAACCCCAATACCAAAATGAGATCTTCATATTCAACCATATTATTTTTACAATCAAAAGCCAATTTATAAGAAAACAATTTTGAGGTAGTATCTGGAGAAATAATCCAAACACCAACTCCTTCTCCCTCTTTGATGACTGCTCCATCAAAATCCATATTCCACACACCTTCATCCTCTTTATTGTTCTGTTCTGAAACTGATTTTATTTGCTGATCCTTTGAAACAATCTGATCATCTTCTTCAAAACACAAATCATTATAGAAAATAGAAGATCCAATGTCAGTGTCAATATAATAAATAGGGTGATTGTTGGGTTTTTCTTTTCTTCTCACCATGTATTTCAAATGAACCTCCCTGTATAACCTTCTGTCCTAACCGAAGACTGGCACTGTGGCATAAAACATGTCCATTTGCAAGGTACCCTTGAGTTTAGTAACCGATGATCTTGATAGTAACAATTCAAATTTAGGAGGAATGTTTTCCACAACTACATCCATTATCATAGTTTTTGATGGGATCTTAGCTAAAGTAAGAACCATATCTTTGATTAAACCTTCACATTTCACCTTTCTTAAATAAAAGGAAAACAGATCCTTGTATGGTATAGTGATATCCAAACCCAATTATTCCATAATCACCTTTGGCATCAGGTTGTGAGATGCTCCTGAATCTAACATTGCATTATGAAGAGTTACATTATGTATGTTTAGGAGGACATAAAACATAGGTACATCATAATCATTGCCAATTTCCTCAACTTAGGGACTGAATAAAATTGCAGGATGATCATATATAACACTAAGGGTGTTTGAAGTCTGCTCCATTTTAAGCATCTTTACAATTTGACTTTTCTATTCCATATTTCTGATCAAGTCATTAAATGGTACATAGATCTTAATTTTTTCCATTTGATTTTCAAAATTGAAGGAGGATTGGGATATTTCTACTTCTTTAGGAATTGCTTCTCTTCTTACATCTGGAACATCTCTAGGAGGATCTTCTTTTTGTCTTGAAGTATCTTCTTTCTGTCTTCCTTTATTTGATGTATCCTTCTTTGGAAAATCTTTTTCTTGATGACTGGAAGAGGGTATGTCATCTCTAGGATCCTTTGGAGTACTTGTAGCAATTTTCTTATTTCAGAGGTTATATTGTTTTTTGAATTCCATGATGGAATTATAATATCCTTTCCTATAATATTCCTTCTCCTTTAATTCCTCATCTTGCATAAACATATCACGTTCTTCTCTAGTTAAGTAAACTTGTGACCCTTCTAGACCAAAACAATGAATATCTTCAGAAGGTTCCTCAAATAATTCTGCAGCATAATTATTTGGAAAGGAGGTCTCACTGGATGATCAATTGGAATTATTTGTTCTCTATGTCTTATCTGGGGAATTGGAGGTCTCCTAAAATTTTCATTTTTGGCTTGAAAATCATGGGGCTTATCATCCAATGACAATATTTCTACCAGTTTCTCCATAGTTTTCACCATTAGATAAAAATTTTCATCTGAACCTTAAGAAGTAGAAGGTAGTGTTTATTCTTTATATTTATTTCTATCAACTTATACTTGGAGCTTAATCTTCCCTGATGTAGTTAAATTCACTTCCACTTTGATTGCATCATTCATCATATCAGTCAGAGAGGTGGAACTGTTGGATTACTGAGAGGGGAGGTGAATCATTTATAGCGCAATTGTAATGCTTTTTATCCAAATTAATCCAAGTGTTATATCAATGTAGTATTATTATCCAATAATGAGCAATAAGAAATGAACAGTCACACACATACACAGTACACCAGTGTTTTATGTGGAAACCCAAATCGGGAGAAAACCAGAGAATGTTTTTTCTTATATGTCTTGAAGAATTACATTCATTGGAAGCACCAACGTCGTTTGTTTTCCAGCTACAACTGGAAGGAGGCTCCAACCCCCTAGTTTCTCAGGCTACAATCTGAGGGAAGCTCCAACTCCCCAATTCTCTGGCTACAACTAGAAGGAGGCTACAACCCCCTATGTTCTCCAACTACAACCGGAAGGTGGATACAAACACCTGTCCTTGCCCCGTCCAACCGCCCTGAAGTAGAAGTAGAATGATGGAACCACTGTCAACCTGTCAATGTGAGATATACTTCTGTACAATTGTATCAACCTGTACCAATGACGTGTATCCAATCTATACAACTTCCCTATAATCAATCTGTACCTGAACTGAACATGTATCTACAAAAATACAACAGGTACGTGACCTGTAGTGTTGCAGCCCGTGTATGTACATGCCCTATCTGTTATGCAGCCCATGTATGTACGTTCCCTATCTGTTATGCAGGCTGCGTATGCCTTATGGAACTAGGGTTTCATTTCACTTGAAAACTTTTGACCCTCTGTAACTTCTTTCACATAGATCTGTAACCTGTCACTGTATCCAAACTGTAACTGTACCCTATGCATGCATTCTCATACATAACATTTACTCAAGACAAATATGTCTCTCTCTAGTCATGTGCCATATAGTTGTGTGAAATCATGAACAAGTATACTTTCCCTCACATGATCTTAGTCATCAAACCCTTTCTGATATTCATCCTCTCAACAAATACAAGATCTCAACCATGTACCATAAAAACCCTTAGCCATATGCTAAGAAATACAAGATGTCCCTCAATAAGAAGTATTAATGATGAATATACCATCACTGTATTTCAGTAGATCTGACTTATGCATAAGATTCCATATAGCTACTAGTCTTTCTAGGGATAATCCTCAAATCTCCATTTCCATTCCTCATGCATACACCAAAATCCAACTATTCATAGAAATAAGACATACCTTTTGAACTAATGGATGGATCTGATGTATCTGAGCACTTTAGACCTTCCTGAGAGATTGATCTCAGAATCTAGAACCTTTGCATCTTCATCTTCTCAAGTTTCCATGGCTTTACCAACATGTACTCACCCTGTACACACCCAGCTCGCGTACGTATGCACCCTATACACGAACAACCCAGGTATTGTACACACCTTATACACAGACAGCCCGCCTACGCCTCAAAAAATAGGGTTTTCTGTAAATATGATAATTTCACCATCAACCCTTCATGCTACCTCAGACATTCGCCACTTCAGATGTATCCACAAGTATTTACAAGAAGCTTTACACAAGAAAATAGATATACAATATGTACAAGTGTGTGTTTAATGAGTGATCTTTGCCTCTTATTTATATCTTCATGTAGCCTTAGACTTTCCTTATTTTAGGGCTTCTCCATTTAAAATAATTTATTTTGTAAGACACTTTGATTCTTGGGGGCTTCTATAAGACTCACGAGGGTTCTCCAACTTCATATGGTCATAACTCTCTAACCATGAGGATTTATGTGACGTTCCACATACCACTAGAAATGGCATGACACGCACTATGGATATAGTATAGTTTCAATGACAAATTCATTTTCCTTCATCTCATTATTTCACAATTAAGCATGGGTTCTCTCACTTCAAAAAGCGTCTTCCCATGAGGGATTTCACCATAAGGGGAACACTTTGGTTTTCATCCATATTTACTTCTTATCAACCATGAAAAGACAATAATGAGTCATATTTACATCAAACAATCTTGGGTCCATTACCCAAACCTTTGTGCTACGGGGCTTTCTTCAAGGGTTGACATCAATCACAACCAACCTTAATCAACAATATCCCTCTTTGGAATTGATGGCAACAATATGATGCAATACTGAAATCATATCACTCATGCTCCCCCTGGAACCATGCCCCTTTTCTCTATATATGATAAATATTCTCCCCCTGGAACCATGCCTCTATCCTCTGCATATGATAAATCTCTACCCCTTTTTCATCAATGGCAAAGGTATATTTCCATTCGGGGCTGATCCCTCTGACTAAACTATCCTCTTGTGGTGCTTCCTCGTGTACATCTAAGACATATAATATAAGCATTCAAAAATGATTCATTTTGGAGTAGAAATAAATCCAAGTCTCTGGCGAAGATATTCAAAGGCTTCTTGTGGTAGTTGTTTTGTAAAGATGTTTTCCACTTTTTCTTTTGTGCCCACATACTCAACTCTAATGTTATTTTCTGCAACCTGCTCCTGTATAAAATGATATTTGATTGGAATGTGATTCATCTTGGAGTGCATCACCGGGTTCTTCGAGATACTAATAGCTCTAGTATTATCACAATAGATTGGAATGGGCTCATCATACTCAACCTATATATCTGTCAAAGTTTGTTTTATCCAAAGAACCAATGTACAACATGATGCTGCTACAATATACTCTTCCTCGACTGTAGAAAAGGATAATGATGATTGTTTCTTTCTTAGCCATGATACTAAATACTCACCCAAGTAGAATGTTGCTGCATTGGTGCTTCATTGGTCATCAATACAACCTACCCAATCTACATCTGTGTAGGCATTAAGTGATATATCCTTTCCTTTTGGATACCATAATCCAAACTCTTATGTTCCTTTGAGATATCTGAAAATCCTCTTCACTGCTAATACATGTGATTCCTTTGGTGCTGCTTGAAATCATGCCACCTGTCCAACTGCCTGCATTACATATGGTCTGGATGTTGTCACATATAGTAGGTTTCCAATCATTGACCTGTATTGCCTCTAATATGTAGACTTTGAGTCATCATCTTTGCTCAACTTGCAACTGGTTTGCATGGGAGTGATAACTGGTTTGCAATCTTCCATTCTGAACCTATTTATCTTTTCTCTGATATACTTGGTTTGAGAAATAAAGATTCCTTAGTTTCTTTGACATATCTGAAGTCCCAGAAAGAAGGATAGTTCTCCAAGTAATGACATTTCAAATTCATTCTGCATATCTTTTGCAAATTTCTGTCATAACCTATCATCATCACTACCAAAAATAATATCATCAACATAAACTTCAACTAATAAAATATTACCTTGACTTACCTTCATGTAGAGGTTGTTGTCTGCACTTCCTTTTCTGAACCCTGCCTACTGCAGATACTTATCCAGTCTAGAGTACCATGCTCTAGGAGCCTGTTTTAGACCACATAAGGCATTTTTTAATTTACACACATAATCTACGTTCTTTGACAACTAAAATCCTTCTGGTTGTTCAATATAGACTTCTTCTTCAAGTTTCCCATTCATAAAAGCTGATTTTACGTCCATTTGATACATTTTAATATTTTTGGAGCATGCATAAGCTAAAAGAAGATGGATTGCTTCCATTCTAGCAATTGGGACAAATCTATCTTCAAATTCAATTCCTTCAACCTATGAATATCCTTTACATACCAATCTAGCTTTGTTCCTTGTAAATTCTCCATCTTCATTCAATTTATTCATGAAGACCCACTTTGTGACGATCACATTCTTATTCTTAGGTCTTGGAACTAGTTCCCAAGTGTCATTTTCCCCTATTTGATCCAATTCTTCATCCATGGCCTTATTCCAAAATTCATCCTTGCTGGCTTCTTCAAAACAATTTGGTTCAATTGTAGATAAGGGTGCTAGGTGTGTTTTTTCTGGTGAATGGATTCTTCTTCTAGTCTCAACTCTTGCATCTTTGTTTTCGATAATCTGATCTGAAGGATGATTCTTCTGTACTTATTTACTGGGTTTCTTTGGAGACACTTGCTGAACTTGCTCTTCTGCTTCTGTCAGATTCTCTTCATCTTCCTCTTCTACTTCTTTTTCATCTTCTGCTTCTTCTTCTAAGGGTTGTTTCATTGATTCATTTTCTTCCTTTGATCCTGGTCTGTCTGTTTCATCAATTCTTACGTTGATGCTTTCCAGAACTTTGTTCAATCTTAGATTGTAACACTTGTATGCTTTCCTTGTACTTGAGTAACCAACAAGTACTCCTTTGTCCACATGAGAGTCAAACTTTCCCATTCCACCATCTTCTCTTTTGATATAGCATTTGCTTCCAAAAACTCTAAAGTGATTTACATTTGTTGGTCTTCCTTTCCATAGTTCGTAAGGATTTTTGTCAATGTTGTTTCTAAGCATTACTCTGTTTTGAATGTGAACTGCTGTATGCACTACCTATGTCCAAAAAATATCTGTCAATTTTGAATCCATTAGCATTGTTCGAGCCATTTTCTGTACTATCCTGTTCTTTCTTTCAACAAATCCATTATGTTGAGGTGTCCTAGCAACGAAGAATTACCTTTTTATTCCATGATTGCTGCAGTAGTCCATAAATTCCTTTAAGGTGAACTCTCCTCCATTATCATATCTCAAGCATTTGATTTTTGAATCCATTTCATTTTCAACCATTTCCTTGTAGATCTTGAAGTTTTCAAAATCTTTCGACTTATTCTTGAGAAAATAAACTGCAATCATTCTTGTATAATCATCAACTAATAACATAAAATATTTCTCACCTTTTAAGCCCTTTGTTTTAGTTGGTCCAACTAGATCAGTATGCACAATTTCTAGTGGTCTTGTCGTTGAATATTACTTTGATTTGAACTTGGTATTTGTTTGCTTTCCTTGTTGACAATGCTTGCATAAAGTGTTGGTTGGTTTCATGATCTGGGGCATTTCTCTGACAACTTCTCTTTTGCTAACTTTGACAAGGTTATAAAAATGTATGTGACCCATTCTTCTATGCCATAGCCAACTTTCATCTTCCTTTCCTAGACAACACTTTTCATTTCCAATTTCACGTAACACATATATGTTGCTTGAAGTTCTTGCAGCTGTAGCGACCAATTTCCCTGAACCTTGCTTTCTTATCTCACACTTTTGTGAATCAAAAGTAACTTTATGACCTTGGTCATAAATTTGAATCACACTTAGAAGATTATGTTTCATATCTTCTACTAGTAGAACATTTTCTGCCTTTTCATTCTTGCTCCCAATTCATATTGTTCCTTTTCCAATTATTTTGGATGAATCATCATTTCCGAAGGAGACTGATCTATCTCTTTCCTTTTGTAATGTAAGAAACTTGTCTTTATCACCTGTCATGTGTTTTGAACACCCATTGTCAAAATACCAACCACGTTTCTTCTGCTTAGCTTGTAGAGCAAGTGTGCATTCTTCATTGCTATACTGATCTTGCTTTCTTATCCATGTCCTTTTCTGTGGTTCTTGTTTGTGACTGTTGTTATTTTGTTGAGGTTCTTTAGGAGGGATTATCAATCTGCACTCTTTGGCCACGTGTCCAAAATTGTTACATTTGTAACATTCCACTTCATTGCTCAAATATTCAAACCTGTTGTAACTTCTTTTCTATGTTTCACTAGGCCTTCTTGAATAACCCCTTTGTGTATGACTCTCAATGTCGTAATTGTTCATGTTGTTAGCTCTACAATTCACAACTTTATGTCCAAAATTATTACATGCATAACATAAACCAAAGAATATAGTTTTATACCTAGGAGTTGAGGATCTTCTGAAAGGAGGTGCTCTTGTGAATCCTTCTTCTTCTTGAGGTCTATCTGTTGGTTATTGGTTCTGAAATCTGAATCTTCTCAGTGGAGGAGTGTCCCTGTAATATTCCTTGTATATCTTCCTATCCCATTTGATTGTTTCTGCATATCATTTTGGATATGGTTATTGATCTATTGTTTTGGAGCTTGATCCCTTTTCTGTCTGATTGTATCCAAGTCCGGTCTTGTCAAAATGAGGTTTTTGATTGCTGATAATGTCATCCAAATTTTTTGAGCTATTTTGCATATTTTTATTTTGAATATCCTTTCTTAATGTGACAATATCTGCTTCCAAGTTTCCAATGATCATGTCATTTTCTTCTAGTTGTTCTTTGAGTGCTTCTTCAATTCTTTTATCTTCTTTTATTTGAACCTTCAATTTTGTGATCATTTGTTCTAATTCTTGAGTGTCTTCTTTCTTGTCTATTTCTTCTTGTAGTTTATTGTTATTCTTCTTTTCTCTTCTGATAACTTCTATGGAACACATTTATTCTTCTCAAAAGTCAACTTTTGCCTCTTCAATTTTTTCTTCAACTTCTTCAGATTCTTCTTTGGCTTCTTCATATTATTCTTCAGAGTCTTCTTTGTCAGAGTCTTTTACTTCCATGAATATAACTCTTCCCGGCTCACTGTCACTGACTTCATCTTCATCTGATGAAGAGATGTCTTCTTTGGTGCATAAGATTTTCTTGAAAACTTTCTTTGTAGTTATTTTTCCTTTATATGTGTTTTTCCCTTTTGAGTAACCTTCATCATTTCTCTTTTTCTTATGAGGACATTTGTTAGCAAAATGACCAATACCAACACAATTAAAACAAATTAAAGGAATCTTACCTCTATACCTACCATTGGTTCCCTTGTTTAGTCTTTTGATGAAGTTGGCCACTTCTTCATCATCTTCTGAGACGCCACTGCTGCTACTATATTCTTCTTGTTCCTTTTTATTTTTCTTTGATATTTTGGATACTTTGAAGGATGATTCTTTTACATCTGGATTTTCCTATTCAGTTCTCATTTCATATGCTATGAATATTCCATGCAATTCGTCCATTCTTATTGAGTTTAGATTCGATCTTTCTTCCAGTGCTGATATCTTAAGGTTAAATCTCATAGGAAGAGATCTTAGTACCTTTTGAACAATTACAGATTCTTCGATTTCTTCTCCCAATCCTATGATTGCATTCACTATTTCATTGACTCATAATAATTAGGATGCAATATTCTCATCTTTGTTCATTTTTTGTTGCTCGAACTGACCTCTGTAAGTTTGAAGCTTTGCTACTTTGACTTTTGTATCTCCTTCATCAATATTTTGAAGCTTGTCCCAAATCTCTTTAACAGATTTACAATGTGAAACTTTGGTGAATACTGTATCACTAATACCATTCAAAAGTGCATTTGTGGCTTTGGAATTATTCTCATCGAGTTTCACTACTTTGTCATTTGTTGGTGGAACTACTGGTTCTGTGTATCCATCTAATATTGATTGCCAAACTTGAAATCCCTGTGCTTGTATATATGCCTTCATCCTTATGCTCCAAAAAGCGTACTTCTGTCCATCAAACTGTGGTATGCCATTTTTATACAAGTTGGTACTCTCCATGATCTACCTTTCAGTGGTTAAACTAATTTCTGAAGGAACTTGCTCTGATACCAATTGTTGGATTACTGAGAGGGGGGGTGAATCTGTAATAACGCAATTGTAATATTTTTTCTCCAAATTAATCCAAGTGTTATATAAATGTAGTATTATTATCCAATAATGAGAAATAAGAAATGAAAAATCATACACATACACAATACACCAGTGTTTTACGTGGAAACCCAAAATGGGAGAAAACCACAAAATGTTTTTTCTTGTATGTCTTGAAGAATTACATTCATTGGAAGCACCAACTTCCTTTGTTTTCCAGTTGCAACTGGAAGGAGGCTCCAACCCCCTAGTTTCTCAGGATACACCCTGAGGGAAGCTCCAACTCCCCAATTCTCTGGCTACAACCAGAAGGAGGCTACAACCCCTTATTTTCTTCGACTACAATTGGAAGGTGGCTACAACCAACTGTCCTTTCCCCATCGAACTACCTTGAAGTAGAAGTAGAATGATGGAACCATTATCGACCTGTCACTGTTAGATATACTTCTGTAAAACTATATCAACCTATACCAATGACCTATATCCAATCTGTACAACTTCCCTGTAATCAATCTGTACCTAAACTGAACATGTATCTACAAAAATGCAATAGATATGTGACCTGTAGTGCTGCAGCCTGCGTATGTACGCTCCCTATATGTTATGCAACCCACGTATGTACGTGCCCTATCTGTTATGTAGCTTGCGTATGCCTTTTGGAACTAGGGTTTCCTTTCACTTGAAAAATTCTAACCCTCTGTAACTTCTTTCACATAGATTTGTAACCTGTCACTCTGTCCAGACTGTAACGGTACCCTGCGCATGCATTCTCATACATAATATTTACTCAAGACAAATATGTCTCTCTCTAGTCATGTGCCATATAGGTGTGTGAAATCATGAAAAAGTATACTTTCCCTCACATGATCTTAGTCATCAAACCCTTTCTGAAAATCAACCTCTCAACAAATACAAGATCTCAACCATGTACCATAAAAACCCTTAGCCATATGCTAAGAAATACAAGATGTGCCTGAACAAGAAGTATCAATGATGAATATACCAACATTGTATTTCAGTGGATCTGACTTATGCAGAAGCTTCCATGGAGCTACTAGTATCTCTAGGGAGAATCCTCAAATATCCATTGCCATTCCTCATGCATACATCAAAATCCAACTATTCATAGAAAAGACATACCTTTTGAAGCAATGGATGGATCTGATGTATCTGGGCACTTTAGACCTTCCTAGGAGCTTGATATCAGAATCTAGGACCTTTGCATCTTCATCTTCTCAAGTTTCTATGGCTTTACCAACATGTACTCACCCTGTACACAACCAGTCCACGTACGTATGCACCCTATACATGGATAGCCCGCGTACTATATGCACCCTATACACAAACAACTCGCGTATGCGTCGAAAAATAGGGGTTTCTATAAATCCAAGAATTTCACCGTCAACCCTTCATGCTACCTCAGACGTTCGCCACTTCAAATGTATTCACAAGTATTTACAAGAAGTTTTACACAATAAAATAGATATACAATATGTACAAGTGTGTTTTTAATGAGTGAGCTTTGCCTATGATTTATATCTTCATGTAGCCTTACACTTTCCTTATTTTAGGGATTCTCCATTTAAAATAATTTCTTTTGTAAGACACTTTGACTCTTGGGGGCTTCTATAAGACTCACGAGGGTTCTCCAACTTCATATGGTCATAAATCTCTAACCATGAGGAGTTATGTGACGTTCCACATACCACCGAAAATGGCATGATAAGAACTATGCATCTAGGATATTTTCACTGACAAATCCATTGTCTTTCATCTCATTATTTCACAATTAAGAATGAGTTCTCTCACTCCGCAAAGCGTCTTCCCATGAGGGCTTTCACCATAGGGGGATCACTTTGGAGTTCATCCATATTTACTTCTTATCAACCATGACAAGACAATAATGAGTCATCTTTACATCAAACAATCTTGGGTCCATTACCCAAACCTTTGTGCTATGGGGCTTTCTTCAAGGGTTGACATCAATGAAAACCAACCTTAATCAATTATTTGGAAAGGAGGTTTGAGTGGGTGATCAACTAGAATTATTTGTTCTCTTTGTCTTATCTAGGGAACTGGAGGTCTCCTAAAAGTTTCATTTATGGCTTGAAAATCATGGGGCTTATCATCCAATGACAATATTTCTACCAGTTTCTCCATAGTTTTCACCATTAGATCAAATTTTTCATCTGAACCTTGAGAAGTAGAAGGTCATGTTTCTTATTTAGATTTCTTTCTATCAACTTCTACTTGGAGCTTGATCTTCCTTGATGCATTTAAATTCACTTCCACTTTGATTGCGTCATTCATCATATCAGTCAGAGAGGTGGACCTTCTTTCTTTTAGTAACAAGGAAAATTCACTCTGCATCGACATAATGGAGTTGAGAAGATCTTGGGGAAGGATTTACTTGATCAATAATGGAGTTATAGACCTTCATAAATCTGATGGAAAACTCCTTCACTGCCTCAACTAGGAGTCTCTTTAAATGGTTATATTGTTTCAATAACTACAAAGGATTTTTCTTACTTCCCCATCTCCCAAGAAAAAGAGTTTCAAAATTTTCAAAGTTAGGAATGCTATTTGCTGGGAGAGATTTAAACAATTTACTAACTTCTCTTTAAGAACTTTGTGGAAATAACATCATCGTCATCCACTTATTCAAGATATATGAAATCAATGAACCTATCTAAATGTTGTTGGGCTGTTACATTCCCTTCTGCATCAAACTGTTTGATTATTTGTCCATAGTTATGTGGTAGATCATGAAGTGCAACAGGGATAACTAATGGGGCAAATCTTTCTTCCATAACTCTAGGAGGAGTTTGACCTAACTATATGATTTGACTGGGAATTACTATAGCAGGGATAGGAACAATAGGAATAAAATTTTGAAATTTCTTCTTGTCAAATACGATTTCAGTCAAATCAGATTATGACTTGGATCTAAATATTGACTGCTCAAAATTTATATCAAATTTAAGGTCATCAATTCTTTCTACTCCACCTTTAGGCAGTGACAAAACTATGTCCATAACAATACCTTATTGAGTTGCTTTTTTGTTAATCTTGCACATAATTCCTCCTGGGTTGTCAATGGCTTGAGGAGGATCTGGATCTGGATGATGCCTTATGCATTTTCTTTGGGTAGTCAGGATTCCGTAACAAACTTATCTTCAACAATTAATCTTCAATTTTGGAGTTGCGAGAGTGAAAATTCAGCTAGAGTTGTATCTAGTTCACTGCCACTCTTAGGAACCACTTTTAGAATTTTTTTGTCGCTTTTCGAGGGAAAGTTTTTCCTTCGCTCCCCGACAACAATGCCAAAATGTTATCTCTCTGTAATTTCCTTGGCTAGGGGAGGAAATGGGTACATGAGTAACCTTAAAACCAACTTGGGGATGGAAGCTATCCCTACCAAATAGAGAGGGCTCTCTCTCTTCAAATTAATCGCTGAAAGGGTTAATTTGGTTTAAATCAAAGGATATATCTCTAAGATAAATTAATTTATAGTGTTGGTGGAAATATGAACAAAAAGTACATTGGGATATGGAGTCACTAAAATCAAAGTCGATAAAACTTGCTAGATACTTGGTAAATTTGAGAAAAAACTGAACAAAGGCAAGATAAAAAATGATATTCTAAGCCAAATAGATATATTTATAGATAGGAGATTACAGAGAAAACAATAGTCCTTCAAGGCATATAACAAGGATGAATCTCTTCAAATTAATCGCTAAAAGGGTTAATTTGGTTTAAATCAAAGGCTAGATCTCTAAGATAAATTAATTTATAGTGTTGGTGGAAATATGAACAAAAAATACATTGGGCTATGGAGTCACTAAAATCAAAGTCAATAAAACTTGCTGGATACTTGGTAAATTTGAGAAAAAACTGAACAAAGGAAAGATAAAAAATGACATTCTAAGCCAAATAGATATATTTGTAGATAGGAGATTACAGAGAAAACAATAATCCTTCAAGGCATCTAACAAGGATGAATCTCGAAGAAATTATAGCGGAAATACAATCCAAACTTAAATGAAACAAAACATATGATAAAGATGAGTTCTGATACATATAATTCACATCAACATAGAGAAGAAACCTTGCAAAATCAATTATAAGACATGAAAAAGAAGATTAAGAAATCACATGCATAAAATATCACAATCACATGTATCTCTGTGGTAAAAAATCAAAGACTTCCGATCCAACAATTTTTATAAACAACAAAGAAAATTTACAATATGTTTAATAGTATTCCCTTGCACATTTTCCAACCCTTTATTTTCACGGGTTTCCTGAATATATACAAAATCATATATCTATAGTGTCAAATTCAGATTCGACTATGATCCTAAAAACGATGCTAGCAGTTTCACATAATCAACATGAAATCTTTAACGAACTGCCAAAAAGGAGTCGATTGGACTAATTTAATTTAAATCGTAACAACTTTGATATGAAAATAAATGAAACCAAAAAATTGTGATTTCCACTTCTGATGTTTGTCAGAGATGAGCTGACAGATTTGTCGAAACATTCAAGTTGAGCTAAATGATGTTCTATTAATTTTGTCACTATTGCGCAGTAAGTCCATTGCGCGACGCAAGAAAAATACAACCAAGTTTGCATAGAATAGGTGATCATAGTTGCATAACAAAGTAACTGTGTAACTTTATGAGAGGTTTTTCCAAAAAGAAGTCAAAATGGAAAAGTGAAAAAAAATGTGTCAATTCGAGTTGTAGTGGTTCAATTTTCTACTGCTTCAACTAGCAAATCAAGTTTTCCCATCTTTCTAATCTCCACTTGCCACACTGGGATTTCCTATTGATTTTGAAACTTCTTAGTTGAGGACCTTGTTAAGGACATATTTGGCTGAGGAATATCCCTTACCTTTGGAGTCTGTTCTATTGCTTTCCCTTTATTATTTAATTTGGAACCAACTAAAATTGATAGTACTAACTATTCTCCTTTCAAAGAAATATCTTCCTTGAAATTTTTTTCTAGAGGCTTCTTCTTCAATTCTCTATTTTCATGATGTAATTTTGCTATAACAAAGTGATCCTTCTTCAACTATTCCTTCAACTCAATAATTGAAGTATCTTTGTCATCACAGAGAATTGGTGGTATGAAGTTCTCTAGAGTCTCACTAGTTTCCTACGTTGTATGTACACCATGCATTCTCTTTGATGAATATTTGGTGCGCGGTTTATTAGGAGTTTCAATCACTTTTGGAGAGAATTGGAGTTTCTTTCCTTTCTTTTTAGCATGCTAAATTGCTACAGGTTCTTCAATTTTTCCTCCTCTTTTCTTAACATAACTCTCAGGGATTGATGTTGCAGTTATTTCTACTGAAGAGGGTGTATTTCTCCAGCTTTGTGGGCTGCTTAGAGTATCTACTAATATGCTTGATGAATTTAGAAATGACTCCCAGTCTTGATTTCTCTTTCTCAGTTCCTCTAATACTAATAGTTTGATCAAAGAAAAATGAAAAATGCTAGCATCTCCTTGCCCTTTCCTTAGTTGTACTATGCTGGCCATCTTTCCAAGACTTCTAAAAAGATAATATGGTAGATTCAAAGGCTTCTTACTGGTGAAGTGCATTAATAGCCTGATGTGATATTTGTAAACCTTGTCAAATATCCCTTCACATGTAAAAAAACTCTGGATAACCCTCAACAAATCACTGTGACTTTTCAATAAAAACTCTCTGGGTATGATAGCTCCAAATTTAGAATTTCTAAATTCAGGCTTCAGAAAATCATGATAGTGAGACAGATCTAACTACATACCTTTGAAACGATGTTCTCCATGGGCATGTATTTATGTTGCAGCAGCGATGCTATCTTCAAAAACTTGCAACTGGAGGTTTCCCACTTTAGTCTTAGCGCCATCAAAATTCTCTGCAAACTCCCTCGCCACCTGTCTGTTGTACTCCTAAAGTTTTTCACAAAACCTGATGCAACCCACTTGTTCAAAGGATGCTCTGATTGCTAGGTATGAGTTTACCAAATTTAAACGTTATGGCTCAAACCTCACAATTTAACTGCTTCTTATATTCTTTCTTCTTCGTTCATGGGTTGTCATAATGCTGGTATATGTCAATCCTGTGTGAACTGCAAGTGCACAACAATAGATTTCAATTTCCTATGCGTAGTAAAATGAGAACAATAACCTAACCTCTGCATAGAAAATGAAAATAATGACCTTTGCGTAGTGCGCAACAAAAAGTAGCAACATGAAAATCTGTGCAACAATGAACAACAACGTCTTGTGCGCGACAAGATTGGTCGAGATGTCTTGAAATCGTAGATGAAGAGAAAAAATATCTTGATGCTTTATTTACCTAGATGGAGGATATATATGAAAGAAAAATTCAATTAAATCATGACTTATTTCTATCATACCTCATCGTTCTCCACACGCAACATTAGAACGTCCTGCAACAACTTATGTTGCGCAATGATTTTATTGATGTTGTTGTTAAGAACCAAATACCAATATAGCATAGAAAAACCTCAGAAAAAGTACTCAACACCTTGAAAAAGAGATAATTTCAGATAATAAGCCTCTTCGAGGGGGAAACCTCCTTTTACCCCACTTAAATGTTCAAGTACAAGATG
>ML779036.1:1046524-1064543 GCA_009831015.1 Picea engelmannii
AAAATTTTTCAATACTTCCATGATCTCCCCTTTTAAACCATCCATCTTAGTATCCAACTTAGCTTCCATTGAATCCATCTTAGTATCCAACTTAGCTTCCATTGAATCCATCTTCTTTTGTAGTTCATTTATGTCCCTATGCACTTCTTCACCTTCATCAAGAGTCCAAGTAGGATTTTCTGGAGGTTTAGTTGGTGTAGAAGTTCCCTTTTTTGGTGGCATGTTGGCCAAGTATCACTTTTGAACCTTGATTTTGAGGTGGTTTTGCTAGACAATATTTCTTCTGTTGTATCTCCCAAGTTTCAACTCTTCTAGGTATGAAAATTTCTTTTATGTAGTTCTCTGATATTTATTCTCTGTAATGCCAGAAGTCTGATCAAAATTGGATGTGCCAAGTGGAATTTACGGTAACTTCCCCACAACTTGCCAATTTTTGTCCTTTCCAGGATATCTCACTTGTATAGCGTGCCCCACACAAAATAATTGATATTAAATTCTAAAACTCGCACCAGAAATACTATAGACTATCCATGATCCAATGAAACCAGTCCCACTCAATTTGGATACTCTAGGAATAAGTTATGATTGTTTTACCTGGAACACCTTCTTGAGATTAGTCAATAGGACTAGTTAGATAGCCTATCTTACACAGGGTGTATCTACAAATTTAAGATGACCCAGATGATGAAATTTTTACCACATATACCTTACTAATTTCTATAAATATCCTCCGAAGTTCAGGGTCTAAAACGTTACGAAAAAGCTTTTATAGAGAAAATTCCGCAATGACTCATTTCAGGATGATTCCAGAACCCTATCTTGTATAAGCTGTATCTCCAAAAGTATAAGGCCTCAGGAGATTAATTTTTAACCCAACGTAACTTGATCCATCTTCTAAACATCCTCAAATCCGTTTCTTCTGAAACGTTGTAGAAACAAATTTATAGCAAAAATTCCAAGGTGTCTCAGATGTAGTAGCGAAACCCCAAGACCTTGAGCTCTGATACCATATGTTAAGAACTAAATACCAATATAGCATAGAAAAAATTCAGAAAAAGTACTCAACGCCTTGAAAAAGAGATAATTTCAGATAATAAGCCTCTTCGAGGGGGAAATCTCCTTTTACCCCACTTAAATGTTCAAGTACAAGATGATTCAAAATGAAAATGTCTCCTTGGTATATATAGGAGACTAGGAAGTATAATTACAACTAATAGCCTAAATCCGACATAAATAAAATAACATTACTAATATAATATTCCCCAATCAAGGGGTAATGAGCCAATATTAGGGCTTAATAGATGCCACATGTCCTTGATAGATTCGATATCATGAAATCGTTAGAACTTTGACAAGACTGACTCTGACTATTTTGAAATGACATCATGATCC
Organism: Picea engelmannii; assembly: GCA_009831015.1. Taxonomy (NCBI): domain Eukaryota; kingdom Viridiplantae; phylum Streptophyta; class Pinopsida; order Pinales; family Pinaceae; genus Picea; species Picea engelmannii. Next base: position 1,047,917 of record ML779036.1, read on the forward strand.
TTAATAATGACCCTTTAGTGACACGACAACCCACATATTGGCACAAGAGAAAAAACATAAGTTACATGGTTAAAAAAGAAAAATCTTTCCCATGACAAACCAACCTATGACTCACAATTTAAGAAAAAAATCATATAATGTTTTTATCTAACCCAAGACATGGATTTATCCCATAATTTTATTCAAAACCTAACAACCTATTTATAGGACACTAACATAGTCGACACATGGATGGTAGTTGCTTGCTTATGAGGAGGACTTACCTTGGAGGAGGATCATTGTGCATCATGGAGAAGGGAATTGAGGCCTAGATAACATGTGGATATTTGGTTTCTTCCATGGAGGATTGTACTTGACTTGAATATATTTGGGTTGAGGAGTGATCATGTAAGTGGGGTGGACTAGTAGGTACACATGGCTTAGGTGGGAGTAATGGAGGCCTTTGAAGGAGTGTTGGACCTTGCTTGAGGAACGCTTATCTTTGGAGCCTTACTTGTTGGATTTGCATGCCTTGGATCTTGAAATGTGTTACCTAGATTTAGATCACTCCACATGTGGGCCTACCTTGTGTAGAGTTAGGTTGTTGTGGACTAGGTCCACTTTTTATTGTTATCCTCCCTCACCTCTCATATGAATAGAGAGAGGAGAGATTCATTTGAACATACTTTTTCACTTACATTCTTGAGTTAGAGATGTAAGACTAAGGTGAACTTGTCTTCTTGTACTCTTCATATATATTTTTTCTCTTTGTATTCAATTCTAGGTTATTGGATGAAATTCAAGGTAAATTCTAGGGTTAGGGTTTCACCCAAAGGAGGAAAAGAAGACTAGGGTTTGTGATAAAACCTAGAGGGGAAAATGAAGCATTTTAAATTATATCTCTTATGAGACAAGACAACTAGGGTTTTATGTCATTTGGAAACCCTAGTGCTACTTGTTATGCTTATTGTGGAGGAGAGAGAAGGAGACATCCTTGTGCACTTGTGGGAAGAAAGTGTATGCATCGAGGAGGACATGCCAATGTAGTGTACTTAAACCCAAAATTTTAGAGAAATCACATCGAATATAGTGCAAAAACCGAGCACATGAGAAAAGAGATATAAACCCTAAAAAATATCTCTTTGATAATAAAAAATAGAGAGATATGTTCACTCACCTCTTCAAGGGGGAAACCTTCAAGAGCAGTGCTCCAAATACAATAACAATTCTTAACAAAACATTACATAACTATTTACTCAATATATAGATATCCATAGAGAATCTTAACTACCTATGGCCCACTTATAATGAGGGCTGCGCAACTAATTTGGTCCTTATTAATAAAAATGGCCTTTTTTACAATGAACAACTATTAACTAACTATTTAATGGGCCTTATCAAGGAAGGTGGCCTCAAACATTAATAAAGTATCTATTAAAAATGCATGAGTGACTATTAACTAAATATTTAATGGGACTTATTCAAGAAAGGTAGCCTCGTACATTAATAAAGTATCTAAGGGGGTTAGGGTAGGACCCTAACATGTCCTCTTTCTTTGAAAGTTGTGTTGTCTTCAAGGTTGAAGGTGATGAAATTATTGGAGAATTACTATCGATTCCCATGTGGCATATTTTGATTGCATATATTTCCATTAGATCAATACTTCATTGATCGTACACTAACACAACTTACGCTTTTTGGTATCTAATATTGCTTCTATATAGAGCCAAATGGAACCTTCTTCATCAAGTTCTGGTAGGTTGGTTTGCATTTTGCAATATCCTATATCCTTTTTCAAATAGGACACATGAAACACTAGATGAATCTTGGAGTGGGCCAAGAGAGCAAGCTTGTAGGCGACTTGACCAAAACATTATATGATCTGATAGGGACCATAAGACTTGGGAGCTAGCCTATGGGGAGATTTATCTTTGAGCGATGTCTATTTATAAGGCTGCGGAAAAGAAATGTTTGATCCCCTTCATTAAAAGAACGTTAAGATCTATGCTTATCAACTTCTTGTTTCATTTGATTTGCACCATAACCAAGTTTTCCTTGAGGATAAAAATAATGGCTTATCCATTGTGAAGCATTCTATCTATTTCATGAATGTTGAAGGTTCCTGGTACATAGGATAGAAATGATAGGTGTTTTTTGGCCATAAACAACTTCATATGGTGTCATTTTGTAGCTCCATGACAAGTGGTGTTGTACCACCATTCGGCAAGGGGAAGTCATTGTGGCCATTGGTGCGGATTTTTAGAGGAAAAACATCTCAAATAGGTTTCTAAGAACTTGTGGACCACTTTTATTTGACCATAAGTTTGAGGATGATATGTAGTGCTCATATTCAATTGTGTACCTTGAATTTTAAATAACTCTTTCCAAAATTTCTTGGTGAATGTGGGGTCCCAATCTGAGACGATGGAAGTGGACATACAATGTAGCTTAAATATCTGATCCATAAAGCCCCGTGCCACTGAGGAAAGAGTGAAAGGATGAGCCAGGGAATGGGAAAATTTTGAAAAAATATCAATAATCACCATGATGAATGATTTGTTGGCTGTTTTTGGGAGTCCCATAATAAAATGCATTGAAATGTTTGTCCAAATTTTTGTTGGGATTGGTAGTGGTTTCATTTGTAACATCCCTAGTTTTAATCCCCACAATTATTATGTAACTGTATAAATATCATTTAGGCTGGTGAGTTGATATGTTTGAGGCAAACAATATGTATTGATTAATATGGACGAGGGATGAACTATGTATTATGTGCATTGAAATAATTGATAAAAATAGTAATTGTTGGTTGTGATACGAGAGAGATGAAAATGATGGGTGAATATGATTCCACAAGATAGGGGGATAAAGAGGGATCTAAGGGGGAACCCATGTCATTTTATTAAGATAACGTGTCATTACCATATAATCCTCCCTTTGACTTCTTAGACATTCAATCATTGAATTCATGTAAGAGGGTGGTGGGTGTGAGAAGTCACATCCCTTAGTTATTGGGAGCATGGGGATGAAGTACAATCATCTTTGGGAAGAGTGAGAGAGTTAAGAAAGCAAGGAAGAAGAAGTAATTTTGTATGGGAAAAAGAGAATAGTTTTTACATGTTATTTTTGGGAATCAAGAGAGGAGTTGAGTGATAGGAAGAGCACTAGCCATGTTGTGCTTGAAGGAAACCATTATTGTGTTGTGTTTATGCTGGAAATGTGGCCTGTGTGCATGTAAAAATGGTTTGTATGTCTGTAGTGCATTTTATCGTTGAGGAAATAGCTTAAGAGCCTTGTGAAGGTTGATATGAGCACTCTCAGAGAAATTGAGATTTCCTAGAGTGCCTAGATGAGAGATTCCTATCCAATCAAGTGAATTCAAAGCCCTGATAAATGAATGGTACAACCCGAGGGAATGCTTGTAGATAAGGGGTTGCATTCCTTGGGTTTTACAGGTTGTGGGGAAGAGAATTGGTGGATTAGAATTATTGTTGGAGTAGAACCTGGGTTTTGGGATGATGAATGTGGAGAGTGGACAACCAAGAGGGCCATATCTCCTTGTGGACTCATAGCCTTAGATCGAGGGTGTCCTGTTGTTGATATTTGGAACAACAATTCTTATGGTTGGGAGGAATGCCCTTCATATGCAGGGTTTTGGTTATTTTATAAACATATAAGTCTTCTATTATGTTTATTATTTTATTCCACATTGTAAATGGTTTTATATGAACATTGTGTGTGCATTTTTTTTACTTGAACAATTGCATTCATAGGTTTTAAAATATATAGTTAGTTGCATGTTAAATTAGGGGCCTCCTTCCCCTTGCTTCATTATATATGTATGGGGCATTTTACATTTCATTTCAATAGGAGGGTACACTATAATATGGTATCATAGCTCAAGGTTCAAGATCGATCTTGTATAGGTCAAGACCCATGTGATTTTGGTAGAAATTCATTGTTGCAGAGTTTTACCTGTGACATATATGTGGAAAATGGTGAAAACAAAGTCAAATCCCAATATTTATGAGCATATTCCATTTAATTTTCCTTGGAACAAGTTGAAGAGAGGATTAATGGCATAAATTTGTAGGTTTTAGAGTTAAATTCGGTTGGGAAGGATGGATTTTGCATTTTAATGGAGATTCAAGAGTTGGAGAGTCAATAACCAAGATCACATTAAACTTGGCAATCAATGACCGAGATTGATTCTAGAATGGTTAAAAATTTCCAAGTTCATGGAAGAAAATTTTGTACAATGATGATGTGGATGGTACTGTGACGTGGAATAACAAGCTCCATGATGACAATGCCATGGTGGAAGAAGGAAGGGTTCGTGGTAATAAGTTTGATGAATCAACGACTTAGATCTTGTTGACATTAAGAATTCGAAAACCATGATTCATTCGCAAGATTGAGGGAGCTCGTCGAAATTCAGAGAGTTCTAAAAACTGACAGTTGAGATCACTTCGATCTTGAAAATTGATGGTCCATATCTAATGCAGGTTGGGAATAAACCCCAAGTTCATCAGGGTTCAAAATTTGAAAAGTTTAAATAAAATTTGCAAAGAAAAACTTCAATGCCCGATTGAGTTTAGGGTCTGATGGTGTTTGAAAGATTGTTTCCAACGACCTTCAGAGGGATGTTTCCCAATGATCTTCAGAAGGATGTTTCCAGGTGTTCTTCGAAAGGGTGTTTCCCGATGGTCTTCAGAAAAATGTTTCTCGATGTTCTTCGAAGGGATGTTTCCCGATGGTCTTCGAAAGGATGTTACTCAATGGTCTTTGAAAGGGTGTTTCTCGATGGTCTTTGGAAGGTTATTCTGATGGTATTCGAAAGGATTGTTTCTGACGATCTTCAGAAAGTTTTGTCGACAACATTGGTCGATGAACGATGGAGGGGATTGACAGATGATGACACGATTAAATCAAATGAAGACATGTGGAATCAATAGAAACGTGTCATGCCATGTCAGCCAATTTTCCTAGACACAGATGTAAGTCGAATTGGCGAACTGTTACAATAATAACTAATGATTTTCTGTGAAAAATTTGAATTTTTGAAGGTCATCAACTTGTAAGGGAATTTTGAGTCCTTAAACAACATTTTCAAGTAGTCAAAATCGAGAGAATTGTGTGTACCTTTAACACACATGTTATTTTCCATTTAAATGAAAGAGCTCAGTGAGATATTTCGAACGATCAATTTGAGTGAAAAACAAAGCTCATATGAGAAAGTTACAACTGAAATAGCACATGGTATATTTTTTGGCACCATTTTACTTCTAGAGGGAATAAGTCCTTGCTCAGAAGTCATTTTGGGGCACATGGGTAGTATATGTAAATCATATTTACCATAGAAGAAAACTATGGAACTAGATTGGAATTTGGGTACCTAAAATTATATAGGATGGAAGAGAAGACACTTGTAGCTTAGAGGGATAAAAATGAGAGATAGCCTAAAATTATGCAAGACATAACTATCATTCCAGAGCCTAGATGAAGGTGAAATTTTGATAGATAGCTCAAGAAATAGGGATGAAGGTACCCATTTGGGGATTTTGGAAAATTTCAAAAGGAGTTGGTGTAGCAATGCTTAAATAGGGCTAAAATTTCTAAGTCAGGAAATGTTCAAAAGAACAAAGTTGCCATTTCCAGATTGCTGCAGATTTTTAATGGAGTATCAATTTGACAATATGAGAGTTGTTGTGAATTCAGTGCCAAAATTATTATCTATGTTGCATAGAAGAGTTTCCTTGGTTCTTGATATATTTACCTCTGTAAGTGGAAAAAGTTGGTGTTTGAGATTATTTGCACCAGGAAAGGTGCACAAAAGGGGTGAATTGACAATATTCAATTGACTATAACTTTCTGTTCAGTGCTCAAAATTGAGAAAGAAAGTAGTCAATGGAAATCCATTGGATAGAAGGATAAATATGTCCATTAATAATTTAGTTTTGATTTGTCTAATTCTCAGGGAATCATAAGGAAGGTGACTGATGGACTTGAAGGACACGCTTGAGTAGAAATGAAAATTCAAGGAAGCCATAACTTTGAGCTCGTAAATCAAAAAAATGCATGAGTATAGATGTTGGAAAGGTAATACAAAAGACAACATGATAGAAGGTTCAGGTTCCCCCATGAATCATTTTGTTTTTTTATGAATCTATAGGAAAAAGAGAAATTGGATTGTATGAGCCATACAATTGCTCAATGTGAAATTTTTCCAAAACAAAGTCAATTTTGGAAAAAATTTCCAGATGTTAGAGGTACATGCCAAAGGTGAGTATTAGTTTGAAAGAAGAGTGCAAATGCTCACATTGGTGCTTATGCAATGGTGTGGAGGCACTTTTGGAAGTGCAACCACTTGGAAATAAAAGGGGTTGAGCTTAATAACAGGGTATTGTTACTAAGCAGAGAAACACTCAAGCATAGAGTGTTGTGTGAAGGGATTGCTAGCAAGAGGATAAGATTCCATAAATAAGGATTGTGTGGATCTATTTCAGAGTAATCCCAATGTCCATTGGACAAGAAGAAGGTTAAATCTTGTAGTGATGACTGAGGCATCAAAAATATGTAGAGGGAAGTGCAGGGCTACATAACAGGGAATAAAGTTTGACAAAGGACTCAGGAAGAACATATAAAGATTAATATTCAATTGCTATAGAGTCTGAATGGTTTGCAAAGGTAAGTCAATAGAGTTTATCACATGAAACATGAATCCAATAGGTGGAAAATTTTATTTGCATGCACATGGAGTTAAGGAGGAATCCATAGCCTTGAAGGTAGGATGTAGTGAAGGTGTCAAGGTTTGCTGCAAAAGAAAAGAAAGGATCCCATGAGGTGATGTGTGATTCATGGAGTGGATGAGTAATATCTATGTGCAAGCATAGGAATGAAAGAAAAATGAATTTTTATCTACGACTTAGCTACTTTTGTCTAAAGGTAATTTAGAGTAAGGAATTTGCCTCTATTATCATAGTTCACAGTGGAAGCAAGGTTTAGGTACAAAGAATTCAAGGGGTGTGCTAATCAAGGTTATTCGTTGAAAGTGGCCAATAAAGGTGTATTGGATGGAAATGCATAATGGCCAAGTGGAATTTGGATGGAAAAGGTTTAGAAAAAGAAATAGTGGTGCATAGATGATCAAAATTGCAGGGCAATGGGGATCTACAGGAATTCATGGACATCCTTCTACAACAACAAAATTAAATAAATAAATAAATATGAAATAATTATGCATTGGAGTGCATAATGAAAATGATGAATGATGCATGATGCATATTATAAAGCTAGAATGCATGTGCATGAATTAATCATCATGAGATTAAATGAAACATGTATATTGATGTGCATTTGCGCATGTGGAAATGCATGAACATGCTTGTAGACTAAGAGCACTTTGTTGATATATGTATGAAATAATGAAAATATGATAATTGGGTATGACTAATGATGGATTTTGTATATAGTAAAATTATTATATCATGGATGAAGATGTTGATGATGCTACCGCATATGGAAGCCATTCATTTGAAGACAAAGGTGAATGGTAAATATATTGACCAAGATAATTGGTGAAAAGAGATGACAAACTTCTCCAAAATATCAACAAATAATGTAACATAAATTAATGTAATAACAACCATGGAAGTATGCATTTAAGGTTGCTATGATGCATACATGATAAATGTAATTGAGGTAAGAATTCCCTCAACTAATTTTTTTCAATATTTGAAATTGATGAAAAGGCAGAGGGCCTTGAAGGTGAAAATTTGTTTAATGCTTGAATGAAATTATATGAAATTTAATTGCATATTATGATAGGTTGGTTATGATATCATAACGAGGTCAAGTTAGGAGACATACTTCTATTGTAGCAATGAATTCCATTAGAGATGTCTATGTTTGAGGCCATGTTGAGGTTGGATATGTAAAGTCTATAGAAACCTACAAGTGAATAATGGTCTTCCCCTGTAGAACCGATGTTTGGAATGAAATCTCTTTTCCGACATGGGAATTATATTCCTAGTGTTGTGTATGGGTTGAATAGTAAGGTATCCGAATTATTGGATAGGTAAATGGAGAAGAGTTTGGATGATGAATTGAGGCATTGGATAGACCTTTAAACTCACCATGGTGGAATATGTGACATTGATATATGGTATTCCAAAGTCAATGCACAGATGCATTGTGTAGATGTGGACATGGGTATTGACACATTGGTTTTATTTATTGGTAAAGTTTGATTGCATTATGAAAAGATTAGTGTGCTGATAATGCATGTACAATGAATGATAGTTTCATTCCATATAATATGATCAATAGTTGAATTCATTTCAGATATCACTTCATGAGGTGTTATAACTGTGCATGAATGATAACAATTTGTTTGGCTACATGAAATTTGAGAAAATGAAGGAAAAATGGTATTAGATATGGAAATAGTGTAATCCCATGAAGAAGAATGATGCCTACTACTACAAGAGCCAAACAATTATGAGTAGAAATCTCATCATGGGAAATTTTGTTTCTTGTATAAAAAAATTTGAAAATTAATAATTGAAAATTGTTATGATGATGTGTCATATTGATTATATGTGTGTGATATAGATAAGATGATGGTTTTTAAATATGGGAAGCTCTGGAAGAAGGCTACTGTTAGGACACTAGAACCTTATGATTTCCACAAATTACAGAGTTCCAACGGGAGTTTCTTAGTAAGTTGGTGCTATCCTTGCATATAAGAGCCTTGGAAAGATGGATTGCCCAAGGGATCGTATAAGAGAGAAGGGGGTGCTTGAGCCTAGAGGGTGAGTATAGAAAGGAAATGAAAACTTAATAATGCATATGGACTCACGGTTGGAATCATGTGGGCATGTTGGAAAAGAACAATGAGCTAAATTCTTTCATGTGACAGCTTTGTGAAGCACAAGATATCAATGCACATGAGTATTGGTTTATGTTTGCAAACTTAATTTTAATAAATCTTTATATTTTGGAGTTGAAAAAATTATATGAATAAGATTATTGTTATATGATAATGGATAGAACGGGGATATTTTTTTAATGGTTTCTATAGGAACAACTGAAGAATCAAAGACATGAACCAGACAAACCTTTTTTTGGGACAACCAGAAGAAGTTGTTAGGATTGTAGAAGAAACAAGTTGTCAAGCTTGGAAAAGAGGAAAGTTGTCAGGTTTTCAAAAGAACAAGGTTGTCAGGCCTAAAGAGTGAACTCATGTGTGTGAGTTGCACTGGAGCAACAAGCTTGTTTCTATTTTGTTTCCTAGTAGTTTTCCTAGTAGTGAGTTCCTTGAGATCCTAGTAGTGAGATTCCTGATTAGCTATGCCAGAGAGACCCTGATAAATGAATGGTACATCCTGTTGGACTAAGAGAAGTTAAGGGGGTACATTCCTTGGGTTGTGTAGGTTGAAAGGAATAGAGTTGGAAGAATTGGAATAGATGTAGGAAAAAAACCAATGGAATGTGGAGAGATTGTTGGGTGGAAGTTGCTGCAAGAATGATTATTTGTAAACTCATTATGTATGTTTTTGGGACAGAGTTCCTATGTATTTATGTTTTGGGCCAAAATGTCATGTGATATTAGGCCAGAGAGCCTATATGTTGATTAAAGGCTAGAGATATTGGAATTGTAAATGTATGTACACCATAGGGTGTTGTGCACCGAGGATAGTGCAAAATATAAGGGAGAGAGGATGCAACATCCCTAGTCCTAATATTTGCAATTATAATGTAATTGTACAATTGTCATTTAGGTTGGTGAGCCAATATGTTTGGGGAAAAGAGATTGTATTGATTAATATGACAAAGGGCCAAACTATGTATTATGTGCATTGAAATAATTAATAAAAATAGTAATCGCTTGTTGTGATACGATAGGGACACAAACTATAGGGGGTATGATTCCACAAGAGAGGGGGCTAAAGGGGGAACCCATGTAATTTTCCTAAGCTGGTGTGTCATTACCATATAATCCTCTCTTTGAATTCTTAGAAACTCAATCATTGAACTCATTTAAGAGGGTGGGTGTGATAATTTACATCCCTTAGTTATTGGGAGCATGGGGTTGAAGTACAATCATCTTTAGGATGAGTGAGAGATTCAAGAAAACAAGGAAGAAGAAATAATTTCGTATGGGAAAAGGGAACAATTTTTACATGTTGTTTTTGGGTAGAAAGAGAGGATTTGAGTTTTGGGAAGAGCACCATTTGTGCTATGCTTGAAGACATCCATTATTAGGTTTTGTTTATGTTGGAAATGTGGCCTATGTGCTTGTAAAAATGGGTTGTATGCATTAAGTGTGTTTTCCTATTGAGGAAATGCCTCAAGGGCCTTGTGAAGGATGTTGTGAACACTCCTAGATCTTCTGTGAGTTCCTAAAGTCCCCAGTTGAGAGATTCCTGACCAATCGAGTGCACTGGAATCCATGATAAACAAATGGTACAACTCAAGGGAATTCTTGTAGAGAAGGGGGTACATTTCTTTGATTGTGCAGGTTATGGGGAAGAGAGCTAGTGGGTTGGAACTACTGTTGGAGTAGAACCTGGGTTTTGGGTTGTTGAATGTGGAGAGTGGAAAAATAAGAGGGCCATATCTCCTTTTGGACTCATAGCCTCAGATTGGGGGTGGTATTCTATTGAAATTCAGAACAACAATGCCTATGGCTGGGATGAATGTCCTTTGTATGAAACTAATTAGTTATTTTATAAACAAATAAGTCTTTTGTTATGTTTATTATGTTATTTCATTTTGTAAATGGTTTTATAAGAATGCCACATGTTTGTTGTTTTTCTTAAGCAGTTGCATTCATTGGTTTTAAAATATGTTCTTAGTTGCATGTTGAATCAAGGGCTTGCTTCCCATTGGTTCGTTCTATATGTATGGGTAATTTTAAATTTCATTTTGGCAGGCGGGTACATTACAAAAATGCCCCTGGTATCTTCACCATCTCTCCCTTGTTTCTTTAACAAGCGTCACAGGATTCAACGAAGTCTTGGATATTTGTTTTCATGCCATCCCAAAAGAATGAATTTGTTGGCCCTTGACCAAGTTTTGAGGAACACTTGGTCATATTTGACTATTTTTGGGACTTTGACAGCCTGCCAAAGATGGAGCACAAGGTGAAGCAGAGATCGTGGAAGCCAGACCCCCCTTTTGGGTTTTTGGGGATAATGTAACAGGACCGGGATGTCAGCCCATGGGTTTACCCATGTTTAGGCCCCTTTTTGTAATGTATAAGTAGAAGTCTAGGCTATGTAAGAAGGAACCTTTTTGGAGGACACTTGAGAAGTGGCTTAATGCTAAGAGCTGATCTGTGTGATATACTTGCAGAGTTGAGTGCAAGTAGTGCAAGTGCTGAGTGGATTGTAAGAAGGTTTTATGCTTAGAGCTACTCGAGGAAGGAGGATCTAGCGAGTTGTGCAGATCTCCTGTCCTGCGTGGAGTAGGTTTTGAGGATCTGTTCTTGTAACCGATTGGCCAATAATAATAGAGAAGAAGATTTGGTGGACGTAGCCCCAGGGTGGGGGTGAACCACATAAATCTGTGTGTCATGCTTTGTGCTATTACTTACATGTGTTTTCCCTCTCTTGCTAAGTGCTATGACATGTTTATATAGATTTACTTATGCTTTGTTCTTATGAGATGTGTATAGATGATATATTTGATGTGTATGAAGTTGCTAAGTGCTTGGTCTACCAAATCCGGTTCGTTGTATGCTGCTAAGTGCTGAATCATATTAGATCTAAGTATATACTGCAATGCTCTGTGTTATCTGCGGAGTGAGATAAGGGTTAATTCTAGGTGAACTATTGATTCTAAGTGCTTTGTTAAGTGTGTAATCACAGATCTGTATCCCAGCTAAGGTTGCAGACACCTGAGTCCTGCAACCACCCCTGCCTCTACCTCAGGTGAGACTTCATTTTCTTCGCAGGTGTTTCCAAAAGGGCCGGTAGTTAGGGTTTTGTTGGTGCACTATTATAGCGTTGAACCCTGGGTCTGCCCCTATGCCAACAAATGGTTTCATAGCCGGGACCTAAAACTGTGATTACTGGGAACTAAGGAAGAAGAAGCTTTGTGAAAAGATTCATCCTGAACTTGTGGAAACTCTATGCGTAGATCTATCACTTTGATCCGCAGTACTCTACTCGACCTATGAAGCTTTGTGTTGAAGAAAAGAAGCTAGATCTGAAGAAAAGAGGTAATATTTGTAATCTTTGTGCTCTGATAAAGGTAATAATAGTGAAAGGTTTTAGATCTGGAAACTTTGTGCTCAATAAGTGGAAATTTTTGTTTCTGAAGCATGAATTTAGGTATGCTTGATAGATTTTGTCCTAGCTTGAAAACTAGGGCATTGTTAGGTGAAAGAACATTTGATATGAATAGATCTGATAAGAATGATGAAAGATATGTTATACCTATGCATAGAAAGAATGCTTGGACTAACGAGTGGATGTAGGATCCTAGAAAGAAATTTTTGCAGACTAGCCATTATGATCCTAGCACGCAGTACAGGAAAAGTTGGGGATCATTGAAGAGAAAGAGAGAATTAACTCTTTGTTACAGTTGCAGAAGACCAGGACATCTTTCTAAGGAATGCCCTGGGAGAAAACCTAGTTGCCTATATTGTAAGGCTACGGAACATGAAGTACTGGATTTCCCTAGAATGATTTTTAGACTTGAAAATATGAATATGGAGCAAGCAAACCCTGAAGGAAATCAAGAGACTAAGATTATAGAATAACCCCATAAAGAATCATAGATTATGTTACTGAAAATGAAAGAAACCCTGAATGAACATAAAGATGCCAGTTTGTCAGAGATCTTCAAAGAAAAGGAGAAAATCAAAGTAAGAATAAGAGACTTCGACATTGACTGTGCTCTGGATGAGGAAACACAGATGAAAATTAAGACAGAAAGCACTTGGGAAACCCTAGGAAGGCCTGCTATGGTTCCTTCACTAGGAAAAATAAGGTTGTTTAAAGGAAAAATGGTAACCCTATGTGGTAGGATTACCTAGATAGCTATGAGTACCCATGGAGCTTCGACATAGGAAGAATTCGAAGTTATTAAATTTATTGAGGAACATGCCCCATTTCCAACTTTGTTAGGCAAGATCTGTATTGAAAAAGACCAGATCCGAAGAAAAGAAGAAAAAGAAGCCCTAGAACAGAAGAAGCAAGAACTCATGAAATTTATGACTAGAAGGATTGCCTACTTGATGGAAGAACAAGAGAACATATCTAAGATATTGGACACCAGGGAATTGGACATCAAAGCTATAGGAGAATTAGAGGAACCATAGAATATTGAAATACCTAATCCATATGTTGAAGGAGTATTACCCTCGGATCTGAAGAAAGAATCTCAACAGTGCGAAGTGACTATGTTGAGAGAAGATAGGAATCAAAACAGGAAAAGACAGACCGAGTTGAAGACTACCAGGAAGAAGGCTAGAAAATTAAGTAAGAAAAAGGAAAAGATTGAAAAGTTACAAGAGATCCCAGGTGGAACACTGCAGAAGGAAAAATCACAGGAATTGAACTTCGCCGAGATATCAAAACAACGACATATGACACTTCACCATGACGAAGCAATCTAGCCATTGTACCAATATACCCATTCAACTTCTGCCCTGAATGGATAGAAAAGCATTAAAGGATCACCGCCAGACCGTTGGACCTCACCATAATGGATAGATCTATGATAATGGAAGCTTCATACCCGTTGCAAGCAGACCGTTGACGAATTTCCTATTTAGCTCATTGCGTCGTGCCCGAAGAACACTTTTTCCAACTGAAAATTTGAAGTCCGCAAAACTAGTAATTGTATACAATGATCATTGCAAGCAGACTGTTCATCCTAGTGCAGTATCTGAGATCATTGTGCCCCAATTATATTTTCTGAGTGCGTATGTCCAATGATCTCACCATAGTTGAGGAATACATCATAGAGGTCCTTATCGATTTAATGACTAAGAGAGTCATGTCGGAAAGAGGAATGTCCACTGGAGTCCAAGCATCATCGATGAGAGGAGTGCAAGATTCCCCATCGATTTCTCGGGTAGGAACATCTCGAGCTGACGTAGAAAAGAGAACTAAGCATAAAGATGACATAGCTAATGAAAAGTTAGTGCCATCCATCCTAACATCTTACATACCCCCTCTGAGCAGTGTGATTAACAGGGACAATGTCCCTAGAGACTTTGAATACACCCTAGTCACTTCATATCTATCGAAAGGAGTACACACCTACCACGTAGATCAAGACATGGTTACAACGTTGAAGATTTGTGACTTAAACCTAGGGGACTGTAAGGTTTACAACATGCTCACCTCATATAAGTACTTGACAAGAACTAAGAGAAAGAATTTGAAGATCGTCCCTCAACAATGGATGATGAACCTCGCACAGTCTACTTTTCTCAACATTATGAAAATGCCACACTTCAATAGACACCAGGAGGTGAATGCTTGTGTAAAATGGCGCAGACCCCCAACCCTCAGGTTAAGGTCTGTGCAAGATCGCTCTTTTTCTTCCCTTTGAGTCTAACTGACTCTTTGATTCCTTTTCGGGAAATCAAACACACCTACAATGGTGTCACCACAGGTCCTTATGAATTGAGCCCGCATGCACAAACGCTAAGCACCAATTTGAATTCTCCGATCCACTATGTGATCATGTCCTTCACTATTTCGGAACTTCGGATATCATGACTTCGCGACTCCTGTTTCCGAGTGTCTCGACTCTTCGACTTCCGAAAACCAAATTGTAGATTCATTGAAATGTAGGCCTCATTATCCTCCACACTTATATCGCATTTCACGATTTCAGGAATCCCAAAACAAATATCCCGATCTCCTATTCCCCGAAATGCCGAAATGCTGAATTCTGACATGTTTCTATTGCTGGCCCACAACAAAACTTTCTGCCTTTTTTGGATTTCGAACTTTGCAATTCCGTGAATCCTGATGCTAAGATTTTGGTTCTCCAACCCAAGAAATCCCGAAATGGTCAACGAATCTGACTTTTCTTCTTGACAAGTACGCCACCTGTCCACTCTACTATCCTTTATCTTTGGACGTGAATTCTTCTGCCCCCTCAAACCTCCGAACTCTGAAATGGTAGTTAATGAGTAATCCAATGATCCTCGTTGACTTGGATCTATGGACCTATCTCTCCTGAGCTTATACTTCAGAAAACAATCACCATAACTCCCCTTGCTCCTCTGCAAGATCTAACGACTCCCGAGACTTCGCAAATTCTCCACAAAGAATTTCGACCACCCGATCTTTCCCTTGAGAATTTCTATGAAATGAACAAATGTTCTTTCGCTAGAACTTGACCTCTAGGAAACAAATTCGCTCCGTCTCCCTTCAAACATATTTGATTTCTTCGAAGATCTCTGGTCCTAATTTGACCCTACGTCTCTCTTCTGGAACCTATCCTCTGCACGATGGCTAAAGTTCCCTTCTGCTCTTCAAAACCCTTGAAGACACTAACTCTCCTGAGATTTACTTTGCCAACTCAAGCCTCCTAAATGACTTCTGCACACACTCCTTGTTGCACTTCCTCAAATATGCCTAAGTATTTGAGTTCTTTTTATTCTGTGCAACTCTTTTGCGACATCAGTCCTTCAACTCTTCTCTCGGTTGACAAGTTCTGAACTTTCAACCAACTTGTGCACACCTTGTGCGGATTCTGTGCCTGACTTTCACTTCTGTGGAAAATGATAACAACGATATCCCTCCTGAGCTTTCAGAGATGAACTCTAAATCAGTCGATGCACTCCTTACAGACGTTTCACTGCACTCCTTGCAATAACTCTTTCTCATATAGAGAAACAATTGAAACTCATTCCTTGACTCTATCTCAGACTTCAAATACTTAACATGAAATCATACATACATAGCATAAAAGTAAATGTACAACAGAAAGAGTAAAATAACCTTGAGCATAACATTTAACATGCATACACAGAAAGTATTAGAACACCATAAGTCTGAATCAAGATTCATATATTAATCTCAGAACTTTTGTACATGCATTCTTCTACATATCTCTCTGCTTCTTCTCCTTCTATGCTCTATGCTCCTTTGATAATGTTAATTGTTACAAATGATACAATATGAGGGTGTCTATAGTCGGTTCTCCCTCCTACGCTATAAACTGTCTAATCTAGAATTTAATTCTACCTTGTTATAACCCTAAAATGCACCATATAGGTTTACCTGGCATCAGGCCAACTCATGCCTCTTCCTAGCCAAAGCCATGTTGAAAAAATCCTCAAAAAACCATTTAAAACAAGAAACCCACGCCCTAACTTCTCACTGGGCGCGGGCAACCGCTTGCTGTCCTTTTACTGCACGCGGGCATCTGCGAGCTAACCCAAAACAGCCCGCGGGTACCTAACAAAGCAAAAAATCAGGAAAGTTTCCGCCGGGACACGAGGCTTTTTGTCAGTTAACTGGAACTCTTCACCATGCATGGATGAGAGTTCGCCTAAAACCCTAGCTCCTTCTAGCCTATAAAAGGAGGGGTAGGGGTACTATTCAAAGGAGGAAAAATCATAGCAAAGGAACTCTGCCAAATTGCCAAGCCAGTTTTGTCCCAACCCTTTAGC
>ML779036.1:1072287-1091352 GCA_009831015.1 Picea engelmannii
GATTCCTGGGCTCACTCATTCAGCACATCAGTACAGATTGGTAAAGAATTGGTAATGTATTTCGGCCATCAGATGCTCTTCTGACCTCACACATTAGGGGGCATCTGTTATAACCCTAAAATGCACCATATAGGTTTACCTGGAATCAGACCAACTCATGCCTCTTCCTAGCCAAAGCCATGCTGAACAAATCCTCAAAAAACCATTTAAAACAAGCAACCCGTGTCCTAACTTCTCACTGGGCGCGGGAAACCGCTTGCTGTCCTTTTACTGCATGCGGGCATCCGCGGGCTAACCCAAAATAGCCCGCGGGTACCTAACAAAGCAAAAAATCAGGAAAGTTTCTGCCGGGACACGAGGCTTTTTTTCAGTTAACTGGAACTCTTTGCCATGCATGGCCGAGAGTTCGCCTAAAACCCTAGCTCCTTCTAGCCTATAAAAGGAGGGGTAGGGGTACTATTCAAAGGAGGAAGAATCATAGCAAAGGAACTCTGCCAAATTGCCAAGCCAGTTTTGTCCCAACCCTTTAGCCTTGCCTCAAGCTTTAGGAGAAACTCAAGAAGCAGCAGTTGGAGGACAAAAGGAAGAGGAAGAGCCCAGGATCAGGATCGTGGAACGGTGACCAGCCTCAGAAATCATTGTAAGTTGGTTCATATTGAAGTTAATGAAAAAGATACTTTTCCCGTCCCAAATACATGAGTCTCATCTATGTTATTTGATTCATGTTTTATCTCTAACCCCCTAGTAGATCAATAGCATGCATGCATAGTATTGTCTTGATTGCAGGAAGCTTTGTGGAAGGAGAAACAACAAGGAGATAACAACTCAATGGAGGATCTACTTCAACCGTCGGAAAAAGGTTGGTTTATTCTTCCCGTGTTTGCCTGAGAAAAGGGATTGAGATTGTGGGTAGAAGGTTAAAAGTTGAATCTTAAGGGTCATGATCTGCATATAAGTTTAGAGCCCTAGCTTATTAGTCTGTAGGTTAGAATACCCCACAACATACCTACTTACATTAACTATGCATAAATGCCTTCACCTACTACAGATGAGAGTAGATCGCTCAAGATCTGTTTACAATCTGGAAGTACGCACTTTCTTAACTATTACATTAAAGCTTGCGTACCCAAACTTTCAAAACAATTCAAACATCTTCAACATGTCCCAAAAATGTGATGGCATTTGTCCCACGCTCGCTTGCTGCTGGTGATGCTCCTGCATCATACTCCCTCACTTCAAAATTTTTATGAACTCCTATTCATGAGCTCTTGCACTGTCTGTCCGTGCTTCTGAATTTTTGTTTCATTCTCCAAGCTGGCATCTTCAACTGGATGTCCCCTCCATTTGACCAAGTATTCAAAGTACTCTTTTCTCCTGGTCTTCTTGCCGACTCTCTTGTCAAGTATTCTCTCCATCTGTGGATTTTCAGCTATAGGCATTTGTTTATCCCACTGAACCTCTGTCTATTCACTGTCTGCTCCTGCTTCTCCAACTTTGTAAGGGTACAAATCTGAGATGTTGAATATTGGTGAATTTTCGATCCCATCGGGTAATTCAATTTCATATGCATTTGCCCCAAATTTCCTTAAGATCTTGCATGGTTCAATCTTCTTCATCTTTAGTTTGTTATACTTTCCCCTTGGGAACCTTTCCTTTCTCAAATGTGCAATAATCAAATCACCAACTTCAAACTGAAGTTGTCGCCTGTGTTGATCTTCTCTATGCTTATACTCTTGGTTCGAGTTGTGCAATCGCTCCTTCACTTGGCTGTGAAGTTCTTTCATTGCCTCTGCAAAATCTTCTGCACTAGCACTTTTGGTTTCATCCTATTCTGAATCTTTCAGTTCAGAAACTCCTCTGGGTTGCATTCCATAAACAATTTAAATGGACTCTGACCTGTGCTTCTATTGATCGAATCATTATAAGAAACTTCCACCTGTGGCAGAATGTGATCCCACAGACTATGGTTTTCAGTCACTAGGCTCCTCAGTAAATCTCCCAAGCTTCTGTTTACAACTTCTGTTTGCCCATTCGTTTGAGGATGATATGCTGAGATAAATGGAAAACTCGTCCCCATCTTCTTCCATAAAGTCCTCTAGAAATGTCCCACGAACTTGGTGTCTCGATCTAAAACTATACTCCTTGGTAAGCCGTGAAGTCTGACAACTTCTTTGAAAAATAGGTTTGCAATGTGAGTTGCGTCGCTGGTTTTCTGACATGGTATAAAGTGTGCCATTTTCAAAAATCTATCTACCACCACAAAGATCGAATCAAACCCTCTTTGCGTTCTTGGCAACCCTAACACAAAATCCATGCTTACTGCATCCCACAACCTCTCTGGTATGGGTAACGACTGATATAATCCTATGTTCTGTTTCCTTCCCTTTGTGTGCTGACAAATTCTACATCTTCCCACAAACCTTTTTACATCTTCTCTCATCCCTGGCCAAAAATACGAGCCATTCAACTTCGAGAACGTCTTATCATGACCGAAATGTCTGGCCAATCCTCCACTGTGTTTTTCTTTCAGTAGATTCTCCCTCAAGGAGCATTTTGGAATACACAGTTGATTGCCTCTGAACAATAATCCATCCTAGATCATATATTCAGTCCATTGACTTCTATCTTTGAGAAATGGATTCTCAGATGCCTCATAGGCCTCTTTGAAATATGGATCATTTCTGTACATGTCCCTGAGGTCATCAAAACCCAATGTTTTGACTTTGAACTCCTTCATAAGCAAACATTTCCTGCTCAAAGCATCAACAACTTTGTTAGCAGCTCTAGAAATATTTTTAATTACAAAAGTAAAATTCTACATGTATTCAACCCATTTTGCATGCTTTTGGTTCAATTTATCCTACTGAGTTACAAATTGCAATGCATGATTATCACTGTACAAAATGAACTCTTTAGGAACCAAGTAGTGCCTCCACTTCTTCAGTGCCTGTATGACTTCATATAATTCTTTATAATACGTGGAGTACTTCACTTTTGCTTCATTCAGTTTCTCACTAAATTACGCGACTGACCTGTCATCTTGGCTCAAAACCGCTCCAATTGCAAATCCACTAGCGTCGCATTTGACTTGAAACGTCTTATTGAAATCTGGTAACACCAGAATTGGCTGTTCAATAATCTTCCTCTTTAACAAATCGAATCTTTTCTCTGCTTCTTCTATCCAGTGAAAAGATTTATGTCTTTTCTTCACTGTGTCCATCATTGGTGCGCTAATTCCACTGAAATTTCTGATAAATTTCCTGTAGAAACTAGCCAATCCATGAAAACTTCAAACTTCAAATATACTCTTTGGCGATGGCCAATTCTTAATCATCTCCACTTTATCTGGATCCATCTTCATCTTATCTGTCTAAATAACAAAACCCAAATAAATGAGCTCTGTCTTCATGAATGATGATTTTTTCATATTTGTCAGCAACTTCTCTTGTTGTAGCCTCTACATCACTGTAGCCAAATGCTTCAAGTGTTCTGCCTCTGTCTTACTGAAAACCAGTATATCATCAAGATACACAATGACAAATTTTTTGATGAAATCCTTCAGGACTTCATTCATTAATCTCATGAAAGCACTGGGCGCATTTGTTAAGCCAAATGGCATAACAAGCCATTCATACAACCCTTCATTAGTCTTGAATGTTGTCTTCCATTCTTCTCCTTCTCTCATACGAATTTGATGATAACCACTTTTCAAATCAATCTTCGAAATTTTTTTTTTCCCACTCAAACAATCCATCAAATCATCCATCCTTGGCAACGAAAATCTATACCTGATGGTAATCTTGTTAATTTCTCTTGAGTTTGTACACATCCTCCAGCCTCCATCTTTCTTTGGACTGAGCACTATCGGAACAACGCATGGAATCAATCTTTCTCTAACCAACCCTTTGTCCATTAAATTCTGGACCTATCTTTTGACTCTTCATTCTCCTGTGGCGTCAATCTGTACACTACTTTGTTTGGTAAACTAGCTCCAGGTATGAGATCAATGTGATGACTTATGCTTCTGATCGGTGGCAACGAAGGAGGTAGTTCATCCACGACTATATCAACAAACTCCTCTAGTAACTTTTGGATTTATTTTGGTAAATCATCCACTCTTGTGCTGGTTAAAAAAATCCTAGGTTTCCTGACCACAATGAACTGTGTTTCTTCCTTCTTCTTAACCTCCTTAAGAAGTTCCTTCCCACTCATGAGAAGTACAATGTTTCTTACTTCAGGTTTCACCTCTTTGTCCTTAATTGACAACAACATGTGAGTTCCTGTAAGGTAGTTAGAGAGGTAGTGGGGGAGCCTAGAGGGCCCATAGTGATAATAATGGAGGTCATTCAATGTAAGGTGTACTAGGTCCACTATATTATTAAATAAGGCCCACTATGGTAGTTAGATATAATAAATGGGTAATTAGATATAATAAATGTAAGAGGACTTCTTAGAAGGTTCTACTTCTAGAAGATTCCTCATCTAGAATGTTCTTAGGTGATGGTAGAACTATATAAAGGGGCTCAAGAAATGCAATGAGACATGAAAAGAAATATTGTATTTGGAGCTAAATCTCATTAGGAGGTTGCCCCCTCGAAGAGGCAAGTGAACAGGAGATGATCCCTTCCATAATAGGATCCATTATATGATGTTTCCCTACCCTAAGGGTTTGATAGTAATAAAAAAGATTTTGCATATTTTTCTTGTATATCTATTGTGGTGCTTTTGTATTCAGTCTTTGGTTCTTAACAAGTGGTATCAGAGCACTTTCCGTGGCAGACATTGTGGGCAAATATTTTTTATTTTTGCAGATTTTTTTTTCGGAGAAGAAAAAAGAGGGCCACAAAATTCCAGAACTTTTTAATATATTTATGTGAAAAATTCATAGAAACAGGTTGTATATCTTAGTTCCTCTCATAAAAACACCCAAGTTGAAAAAACAAATCGTCCGAAACGGAGTCCGGAAGGTCAAGATATTGAAGTTTTAAAATCTGTAATTTTTCAGGGTTTTTTCCACGAACGGTGACGCGATTTGTTTTTATTTCTGTAGAATATGGAGGCTCAATTTTCTCAAAAAAATTACAGATATGATTTCCTCTCACAATTTCACTCAATTTAAAAAAAAAAATCAGCCGAAATGGAGTCCGGGAAGTGAAGTTATGAGCATTTTAAATTCAATAGTTTTTTAGGGTTTTTTCAGAAAAAACCACGATTTTCTGTTGTAACTTATTGTTCTATTTTTTTGGATTTTTTCGTGTCTGAAGGGTTCATAGAGTGCTCAGATAGCTATTTCTTCTCAGAACCTCAAAGAAAGTCTTGAAGCATTCAAATCTCAATTGTATGACACATTGTGTGACACATTGCATGGCAAATTTCATGACCTTGCAGATGGCCTCACTAATAGTTTTCGTAGTTCATTGGATAGCATGCATGAGAGATTTCTTATGGCAGACATCAGGGATGAATATAATCAAGAAATATATGCTTGGTATGACTTTGAGGATGATTGTGATGATTGGTATATGGATAGTTGTCATTTATGGGATAACAACCACTTCGATATTTTATTTGATGACTCTACTCCACCTTCTATAGAGAACATCAATGTCCCACATCAGGAGCTAGTTACCAGTGTTCAGTCTACATATTCTACAGTGGTATTATTCCTTCCAGATTCTGCTATGACCCTTTTCCACTATGTGGATGGATCTTCTTATTTGGATCCACATGATAGGTTTCAGTCTTTGGAGCATCATTTGAAGTTGGTTATTGGGTTCCAAAATATTCCACGGGGAGTTCACATGAGCACTTGGACATGGGACCCGAGCTTACAATGGTGGTTGGACTACTTCAGCATGGTGGATTTCCTTTCTACATGGGACCTTGGTTCTTCAGTCTTCTTCAACATTATGGTCCAAAATTATCCATGGAACCCTGGCATATGGTTGTATATCAAGCGTTGAGGACAATGCTTTCATAAGGGGGATGGGATGTAAGGTAGCTAGAGAGGTAGTGGGAGGGCCCAGAGGGCCCATAGTGATAATAGTGGAGGTCATTCAATGTAAGTTGGACTAGGTCCACTATATTATTAAATAAGGCTCACTATGGTAGTTAGATATAATAAATGGGTAATTAGATATATTAAATGTAAGAGGACTTCTTAGAAGGTTCTACTTCTAGAATATTCCTCCTCTAGAATGTTCTTAGGTGATGGTAGCACTATATAAAGGGGTTCAAGCAATGTAATGAGACATGAAGAGAAGTATTGTATTTGGAGTGGTAGCTCAATAGGAGGATGCCCCTTGAAGAGGCAAGTGAACAGGAGAGGATCCCTTCCATAATAGGATCCATTGTATGGTGTTGCCCTACTTCAAGGGTTTGGTAATAATAAAGTGTGGTTTCTTCTATCTTGCTTGTGGATCTATTGTGTATTCAGTATTTGTGGTGATTATATTTGTAGATCTATCTTGGTTCTTAACAAGATAGATCTATCTTGGTTATTATATCTAACTACCATAGTGGGCCTTATTTAATAATATAGTGGACCTAGTCCACCTTACATTGAATGACCTCCACATCACTATGGGCCCTTTGTCCCCCCCCACTACCTCTCTAGCTACCTTACATTCTCCCATTCTTCTCTAGGGTGTATGTGTTTTTTCTCCCATCATGAACCACATTCTTGTCATATTTCCACGGTCTACCCATAAATAGATGACAAACATCCATGGGAATGACATCACATAATATCTTATCGTTATATCCCCCTATTTTAAATTCAACTAAACATTGTTTAGTGACATTTACCTGATGTCCTTTTTGTAGCCATGAAACTCTGTATGGGCTTGGATGTTCAATAGTCTCCAGCTCCAGATTTTCTACCATCTCCATAGAAACCAGATTATCTGTGCTACCACTATCCATGATGACCTTGCATACCCTGTCTTTGGTCTTGCAAGCAATCCAAAAAAGACTGTTCCTTTGCACTGGATTCTCCGCCTCCTTTTCTGGCGTTAAGAGAAATTTCCTCATCACCAATGACCTTCCGCCTTCAACATCTTCTGCCTCAACATTCTGCCTCTGTTCTTTGGCAATGTGAGTCTCACCACCTTCTTTCTTCTTATCTGGACATTCATAAGATTTATGTCTATTCTTTCCGCATGTGAAGCATTTTACTACTCCACCTCTGCCTCTTCCTCTTCCTCTAGCGCGAGGAAAAGTGTTATTATCAGCATATTGTCCTCTCTGTTTAGCATACTTCCCTCTCTATGAGCTTCCACCTCTCTCAGTCTGAGGTTGAGGTTTCTTCCATTATTCCTTAGGCTTCTAATTCCTATCTTGGACAATTGTTTTGCCTCTGGGTTGACTTTTGCCTCATCCTCTTTGACCTTGCTTTCGACTCAGCTTCTCTTTAGCCTTCAGAGCCATCTGATAAGAATCTTCTATAGTCCGAATGATCATCATGCTCATCTCATCCTGAATGTCGTATCTCAGACCATTCATGTACCTGGCAACCTTTTCATCATCACTTTCATGATGACCTACTCTAATGTTCAACTTGTAGAACTCTTCAGTGTACTCCTTCACTGACATCAACTTCTGTCTCAAATTCCGTATCCTTCGAAACAGAGTAATTTGGTGATCCTTGGGTATGAATTTCGCCTTCATCTTTGCGACCATTCTATCCCAACTCTTGATTTTATGCTTACCTTTGCAGCGTCTGTCAGCTTGTAGTTCATCCCCCACAATGCTACATGTCCTTTAAGTCTTGTGACAACATTTTTGACCTTTTTGTCTTCTTCGACATCTTCATAGTCAAAATACGTATCCAACGCTCTAATCCATTCTAGAAGTTATTCAACATCCAGGTTTCCTTCATACATGGGGATCTCCACTTTTTCTCTAGCACCTATTCTTGCAACTGCCCTAAATAGGCGTTCATCTACTACATCTTCGGTTGCAACAGTTTCTTCATGTCCAGCTTCATTTTCACTTTCAGCCTCGCTGATGTCTCCGACGTCGACTGTGCACCTTTGTACAGTCTCCATGGCATCAAGCCTAGCACGTAGTTCGCACATTTCTCTCTCCACCGTTGGATCAGGCATTGCCATCGGCCTATCTCTTCTTCTCGGTGGCATGGTTGAGAATTTCCCTCCTTTCTTTGCTACAAAAAACAAAGAAAATTTTCCTATGCTCTGATACCAGAATGGCGCAGACCCCCAACTCTTGGGTTAAGGTCCATGCAGGATTGCTCTTTTTCTGCCCTTTGAGTCTAATTGACTCTTTGATTCATTTTCGGGAAATCAAACACACCTACAATGGTGTCACCACAGGTCCTTATGAATTGAGCCTGCATGCACAAACATTAAGCACCAATTCGAATTCTCCGATCCACTATGTGATCACGTCCTTCACTATTTCGGAACTTTGGATATCGCGACTTTGCGACTCCTGTTTCCGAGTGTCTCGACTCTTCGACTTCCGAAACCTGAATTGCCGATTCGTCGAAATGTAGGCCACGTTATCCTCCACACTTATATCGCGTTTCACGATTTCGGGAATCCTAGAACAAATATCCCGATCTCCTATTCCCCGAAATGCTGAAATGCCGAATTCTGACACGTTTCTAGTGCTGGCCCACAACGAAACTTTTCGCCTTTTCTGGATTTCGGACTTCAAAATTCTGCGAATCTTGATGCTAAGCTTTCAGTTCTCCAACCCATGAACTCCCGAAATGGCCAATGAATCTGACTCGCTTCTTGACAAGTATGCCACCTGTCCACTCTACTATCCTCTATCTTTGGACGTGAATTCTTCTACCCCCTCAAACCTCCAAACTCTAAAATGGAAGTTCACGAGTAATCCAACAACCCTCGTTGACTTGGATCTACGGCCCTATCTCTCCTGAGCTTATACTTCAGAAAACAATCACCATAACTCCCCTTGCTCCTTTGCAAGATCTAACGGCTCCTGGGACTTCGCAAATTCTCCACAGAGAATTTCGACCACTCGATCTTTCCCTTGAGAATTTTTATGAAATGAAAAAATGTTCTTTCGCTATAACTTGACCTCTGCGAAACAAATTCACTCCGTGTCCCTTCAAACATATTTGATTTCTTCGAATATCTCTGGTCCTAATTTGACCCTGCGTCTCTCTTATGGAACCTATCCTCTGCACGATGGCTAAAGTTCCCTTCTGCTCTTCAAAACCATTGAATATGCTAACTCTCCTGAGATTTCCTTTGCCAACTCAAGCCTCCTAAATGACTACTGTACGCACTCCTTGCATCAATTCCTCAAATATTCCTAAGTATTTGAGTTCTTTTGATTTTGTGCAACTCTTTTTCTACAACAGTCCTTCAACTCTTCTCTCGGTTGACAAATTATGAACTTTCAACCAGCCTATGCACACCTTACGTGGCTTCTGTGCCTGACTTACACTTTTCGGAAAATGATAACAATGGTATCCCTCCTGAGATTTCAGAGATGAACTCTGAATCCGTCGACGCACTCCTTGCGGACGTTTCACTGCACTCCTTGCAGGAAATCTTTCTTAGATAGAGAAACAATTGAAACTCATTCTCTGACTCTCTCTCAGACTTCAAATACTTAACATGAAATCATACATACATAGCATAAAATAAAATGTACAACAGAAAGAGTAAAATAATTTTGAGCATAAAATTTAACATGCATACACAGAAAGTATTAGAACACCATAAGTCTGAATCAAGCTTCATATATTAATCTCAGAACTTTTGTACATGGCTTCTTCTACACAACTCTCTGCTTCTTCTCCTTCTATGCTCTATGCTCCTTTGATAATGTTAATTGTTACAAATGATACAAGATGAGGGTGTCTATAGTCGGTTTTCCCTCCTACGCTCTAAACTGTCTAATCTAGAATTTAATTCTACCTACTTACATTAACTATGTATAAATGGCTTCACCTACTACAGATGAGAGAAGATCGCTCAAGATCTGTTTACAATCTGGAAGCACACACTTTTTTAACTATTACATTAAATCCTGTGCACCCAAACTTTCAAAACAATTCAAACATTTTCAACATGTGCCAAAAATGTGATGACGTTTGTCCCACACTCGCTTGCTGCTGGCGATGGTCCTGCATCATAAAATTGCTACTAGAAAGTTACCACAGAGGATACTTGTGGTTAAACCATCGCATAGCTGTTGATTCGAAATTGATCAATAGGATCACCAGGCTTAGCATGCAGGGTCCTGATCCCCAGAATTACTACCCTGGAAAGACCGCGGGCTGCGCTCTTTAACAAAAGATTAAAGAAGCTTATGGAAATGTCGAGAAGGGCGCGGGAGGCTACAAGGTAGCCCCTATCGAAAGTAGCACAGTGCACCTCACATGTCAACTGATCGCAGGAAAGCTGGTACATAAGAATCGACCTACACAAGTATGAGGATTTGTAGTTGACCTCGCAGGAAAATGTGCAGAGGGACTACAAATGAACTGGGCGAAGTACTTGGTAAACTAGCTAGAGATTGATTGTAGAGAAGCCCAGGATCAGGGGCATGAATTCCATTTTAATTGGCTTCTAATACTGATCACTTTTGTTGCATGGGACCTACCAGAAGGTGCAACCTTCCCGGACCTCGACCCCTTTGAGCCACTAGCTGCAAAGTTCAGTACATTGTGGTACTCGACCGACATGAACAAGCAATGGAAATTGAATTCCATTTTCCACATGTATTATAACTAATTGAAAGAATTCATCGGGGGTGAACCTCACATAACCCCAAACACTTTACAAAGGTTCCGATCTCTGATAAATTTCAGCATGGACTGCCACTTTATATACCTAACTCCACACGCCGATGAGCACTAGGAACAACTTCAGTCCTATTATAAGCTAACAGAAGAAGACCTAGAAGAGATCACCAAGGAATGGTCAGCGGACCTCCTTGTTGTAGAAAATCCAACAAATATTTCAGACATGAACAACCCAGAAGCTGCACAGGACACACCTGGGCCCAGTAAGACAAAGAAGATGAAGAATCCTAAAGAGGTTCAGGATGTAGATAACAGATCTGTAAGGACGACTTCCGTCACACCAGATCAAGGAGGTAATGGAAAAGACCTAGAGGAAGTTGAACAGAGATCGGAATACAAAGTCAAATTTATAAAGAAGAGAAAAGGGTCACCTCTGAAGTCTCCCTCCTGGAAGAAATCGAAAGAAACTAAGATGCAGACCACGCTCACTCCGGATCACTTCAGTTTCCTCCTCGCAACTATGAATGAAGCCATAGAAGTGATAACAGAAAAGAAGGAAGTGAAACAGGAGAAGATATATAATAGGATTGAAATTGGGATCCAAGGAATGCAGCAGGCACTCCAGTCTAGCTGCACAATCTCTACTGTGCCTCTTCTAGAAGGAACAACATAAGTGGGAGAAGAATAGGTTCAACTCCGCAAGATTGATGATATAGTCGAAGTACGCCTTCGACATGTAAAGGAAGAAAAAGCACAGGTTACTCAGGCCCTAAAGAAAGTACAAGAGGAAATCATAGAACAACACCAAGCCACACAACAAGAGAAGGATGCTCTCTAGGAAAAATTTGAATAAGGATCCAAAAGGAGAAAGAGAAACTACTCACGAAGTAGATTGGGATGGAAGAAGCAGTTAACCGAGCATTCCGCTCCGTCACTGGCTTAGAAGAAAAGAGAGAAGAACCCTTCGAACGTCAAGTGGTGAAGCTTGCTGAAGTTATTTAGCAGCTTCAACAAAGGGTCATGGAATTAGAGCTTCAAACTATACCAAGTACCCCGCAAGAAGTGCGTGACTAGAAAGAATTGAATGCTCAGAGTGCAGTCGAGAGGATTAAAACACTTGATGTAGAATGAAAATAGTTAAGTAGCAGAAGCGCCCAGATATATGAACAACTATCCGAAGACCCAAAGTTGAAGAAATTGGAGTCCCAACTCTAGGAAACAAAGCAGAACACAGATACAGTATAGGCGTAGCTCAAGCTCCTATCACCCATAGAGAAGATGAAAAGATCCCAGGAACAACGCACCGCCCAACAACTCATTCTTACCATGCAGAACAGAGTGATGGAAGTCACCTAGAAAATCCAGTCGAGCCAGGAGGCAGCCTATCTACTGTTTGAAGAAATTGAAGGCCAAGGAACAATACTAGAACAAGTAGTTGTTATAGTCGAGCAACAACTTGAAGGACCTGTCAGCGAAGTGGTTATTTAGGAATTCACTGAGCAGGAAGTAGTAGCACAGAGACAAGTCGAAGCAGCTCGATCCAAGCTTGAGACTTTTGAGGCAAAGTTACCCAGACCTGAGTGACTTGGGATGAGTCACAGGTGAGTGTTGGGGGCTTGTTGTCCCTTGACCAAGTTTTGAGGAACAATTGGTCATATTTGACCATTTTTGGGACTTCGACATCCTGTCAAAGATGGAGCGCAAGGCGAAGAGGAGATTGTGGAAGCTAGACCCCCTTTTTGGGTTTTTGGGGATAATGTAACGGGACTGGGATGTCATCCCATGGGTTTACCCATGTTTAGGTCCCTTTTTGTAATGTATAAGTAGAAGTCCAGGCTATGTAAGAAGGAAACTTTTTGGAGGAAACTTGAGAAGTGGCTTAGTGATAAGAGTTGATCTGTGTGATATACTTTTAGAGATGAGTGCAAGTAGTGTAAGTGTTGAGTGCACGAATTGTAAGAAGGTTTTATTCTTAGAGATACTTAGGGAAGGAGGATCTAGAAAGCTACGCAGATCTCCTATCCTGGGCAGAGTAGGTTTTGAGGCTCTATGCTTGCAACAGATTGGCCAACAATAATATAGAAGAAGAGTTGGTGGACGTAGCCCCAGGGTGGGGGTGAACCACGTAAATCTGTGTGTCATGCTTTTTGCTGTTACTTACATGTGTTTTCCCTCTCTTGCTAAGTGCTATGACATGTTTAGATATATTTACTTATGGTTTGTGCTTATTAGGTGTGTATAGATGATATATTTGATGTGTATGAAGTTGCTAAGTGCTTGGTCTACCAGATCCGGTCCGTTGTATGCTGCTAAGTGTTGAATCATCTTAGATCTACGTAAATACTGCAATGCTATGTGTTATCTGCGGAGTGAGATAAGGGTTAATTCTAGGTGAACTATTGATGCTAAGTGCTTTGTTAAGTGTGTAATCACGGATCTGTATCCCACCTGAGTCCTGCAACCATCCCTGCCTCTACCTTGGGTGAGACTTCATTTGCTTCGCAGGTGTTGCCGAAAGGGCCAATAGTTAGGGTTTTGTTGGTACGCTGTTATAGCGTTGAACCCTGGCTCTTCCCTTGTGACAACATAATTCTTAATTCTTTCATAGGTTAAATGAAAGCTAGAGTGACCTACTATCGTCGATGAATGTAGCTCCTCTAAGACTCGTTGTTTTAGGGCCAAATATTTTGCTAGAATAATGCACCCTTTATACTACAATGTATCTTGTTTCCATGTATAAATTTTAGGTGGGTTGGGATCTACTTGAAGTCATTCGATGAGATTCCTTCAAGTACTATTTTCTAGCCATTCCCTATGGGCCTCTTCGAGCCATCAAAGGAAAGCAACAAATTTTTGTCAATAAATTAGAGAATCAAATGTGAAAACTTGATTGGTATTCGTGAAGGTACGAACCCATTATGATATTTAAACCATATCAAACCACTGATTGAGAATTCACTGACGATCTCTTTTCTCTCTCTACAGAACCATGGATCACAAACCCAACATCTTTGATACCATTTTGGAACAAGCAAGTGACAACATAAGTGAGAGAAAAATATTCCAATGAAAGTGGCGATGTCTAAAGACACCATTGTGCTGAAGAAAAAGGAGCACACTCCATAAGATCACAAAACATCTTTGAGATTATCAATAAAGAAAGAGAGATTCAATATGGAATAATGAGAAAATATATTCACACTACTCAAATGAGCTGATGATTGATACATAGATGATGATCAATATGATACATACGATTGAGTGGAATACACTCATATATAGGACATAACATTCCATAATAGCAGAATGCATGCATGTATAATATCATAATAGTGATGATCTAAAATAGAAAGTCTCAAATAGAATTAGTCATCTAACTCCCACTGAACTAGTGTGCCAAAAAAGAAAATTCTGCAACACCCCCTAAACATCACTATGGAGTAGAAAATGAGTCCCGACTACTAAGCCATATTAGGTACTCATGTACAATGCAACTAATGAACACTGAATAAAAATGAGGAAAGAGGGAAAACCACATGGGAACAACCCCCCCCCCCCAAAAGAAAATGCATCAAAAGAAGAAAATGGTAGCTTCTACACAATTGTGTTCTTCATTGCAATATGATCCCATAAAGTCTGAAACTTCTGCTCACTGAAAGTCTTCATAAAGATGTAGAAATATTTATGGATCTAATGAAGTCCTTTGGAAACCTATCTAGCCTTGTACCTATTGATCCTGTGGACCCATATGCACTTAAAAAATATTCCTTTCTTTTGGAAGTGTAACTAGATGCCGAGTCCGATTCTTTAGGAGTGAGTCATACTCCTTTTGCATGGTTTCTTTCCATATTAATGGATTTCCCATAGCCTCACTATAGAGATGTGGATTAGAATATTGAACCATATAACAATTCATGGGCATCACAGGTTCTGAAGCTAAAAGTACATGATAAGGCTCCTCATGTTGAGATCGAGTCCTCCTCGAATCCAATGGATTCCCTGCAAGGATACATGTTGCATGAAGTGTGAACTGTTCCTTCTTGGGCATTTGCTGAAACTTTGACGCTGAATTCTTATATGGTTGTACTACCTTCTTATTTCCATGTACAAAATATGAGTGTATGGAATCATCTCTAATGTCTGAAACTGATGGAAGCACAATATTATATGCATCTTTCACTAGAGGTGCATGCAAAGCACTCTCCTTATGTGTAAGTAGAAACTAGGAGTCATCATCATAAAACTTAGTGAATTTATACAACCTTGACTTGTGATCCACCTCACCAATTGCAATGATGGAATTGTCATGCATGCCAATCACTGAAACTGAATTTGATGTAAATTCAACCTTTTTTCCTTTCTGAGTGATGTGATAAAATAAAAGCATATTCATAGAAATATTTGGAACATTTAAAACATTCTCAAAACTGCCATTATGGAGTTCCACTCTCCCCTCTCCTACTACTACTACTAGAGTATCACCCCCCATGAGAATAGAGGGTCTTGAGAATGGAATCAAAGAAGAGAAAACTTCCTCTTTCACTACCATATGATGGGATGCACCAGGATCTATAATCCATGAATCAGATGAGGAATCAATTGCAACAAGAGCATGGTGATTACCTTTCCTAGGAGAAGGATCTTGTTCCTTCTTCTTCTTGACTCCCTCTGGAATGAAGTTTCCAAGGTTGTTCTGTTGAAGTACCCATGCCATAAGATTGATTTGTTTCTTCATGTATGTGTATTCTTCATGATTTGGTTTATTACAGTAAGTGCGCTTCTTTCCCTTCTTCTTCTTATTCTTCTTGGAATATGAAGAGTCTTTGGAACCTGAAGAATTATTAAAGGGTTTGGAATATCCCTCCTTCTCATCCTGCTTCTCCTTCCCATTCTGTTTGGATGATCCTTTTCCATCATGCATGGTGAGTGAAAGTGCTTTGGGATCCTTGATTGGGCCCATCTGAATGAGTTTTTCCTACTCATTGTTGATGATTACAACTACGTGAGACATACTTGAGGACACAGACCTGAGAGAGAGACCTTGAGTTGGGTGTGTGGTTTGTATCTGAGACAAAACTGGAACATTGTGATAGCCTCCTCCTTGCATAGAGTTAATATGATACTCTAGATGATTCTCCTATGTAACGCAGTGAGAAAGAAGATCTGCCAAGTTGGATGTGCCTATGGACGAGCACAGGTGAACATGTGAAATCCCATGATATGGGTGCATCATTCTGAGACAGAGATGAAATGATGGATTATCCTCCTATGAGAAGAGAGTTGAGATGATGAACTCTATATGACTCTCTTGTGTAATATAGTGAGAAAGAAGATCTGCTAAGTTGGACATGCCCGTGGATGAGCACATGTGAACGTGATCCTAGTGGCTGAGAACTAGTGAGTGTGGTTCTCCTGTGATAGACAGTGAGATCGATATATGGACATCCATGTGGTTGAGGATATATGGATGTACCCCTAGTGGCTGAGCACTAGTGGGTGTATGAGATCCCTTTCTATATAGTTCAAGAGTCAGACTTACCTGTAACACTATTTGTAATGTAAAGGGTACAGGTCAGCCCCACCTGAATGTAAAAGATAATTAATATGGTAATTATTAATTATATTATAAGTTATTGAGGTCATCCCTATTGTGCCAATAAACACCACTATTGATAGGTTTAGTCTAATATAAGTAAAGGTAAATTCCCCATTGAGGAATCATATCACACGTGTGAGTTTGGAAATTTCAGCAAGTACTTACTTCTTGGAAAAGGTGCACACCTCTCTTGGGTGCTAGTCTTCTAGGGTTTGTGAGCACCCTTTTGTGTGACAATATTTCATGGTGGTGGAGGTATTTCTCTTGAAGAATATAGAAAAGGATTTGCTAGGTTTTCTTCCCTTGTTCATAAGGGTTTCCCATGATACTTCTTGTGTACTTGTGCATGGTGTTTCTTCTTGTGATCTTGGTTGTTGCAACAAATTGTCTATGGTTTAAGTAAAATGATTAAAATGGAATGAAATTCATGATTAAGCCTAGATTATTGAAAAATAAACATGGTATCATAGCATAGGTCTTGAAGAACTCATTTCACAATCAAGTTTCAACCATCTTCTCTCTCCTGCAAAACCGTAAGACCCTCCTAGGGTTTCCAAAAATTTCATATGATCTACCTTTATGAGAGGTTTCAACACTTATCACTTGGATGTTAGGGATAAAAATAGCATAGGAGTGTATGTCCTCCTTCAGTGCACCTCCAACAAGTGTTAGATTGCATTTCCGAGCATTTTGACTTTTTGGCCCTAGGGTTTCGCTAATTTCTGAAGAAAATTCACAATTAGGGTTTCTGCAAATCTTTGAAGGAGCTCTTCAGCTCACTAGTGTTCCCCTATATTTCAAAGGCTTATTTTTGGTAGTCATAATTCCAACAAAACCTAAAAGTGACAGTGTATCCTAGCCGTTAGTTTTTCTAGCCTAGTTGACAAGGGTTTGTGAAGAATCTAAAATTATGATGAACATAATCATGATGGAAGACAATATTGAAGGATCAAGCAAACTCAGTTCCTGAAAGTCAAGACTTCAAGACATCAACATATCAACACTCTAAGGTATGGTCCCTACCAATGATAATACTTGGTTAATTGACAGTTGTGCCTCCAGGTACATGACCAGTTTTAGAGATCACCTAACAAATTTTGTTGAGAAAGAGACACATCTACATGTTTTCCTTGAAGATAATTCCAGATATAATGTGAAAGGGGTTGGAACTTCTACCTTCCAACCAGATTCATGTATGCAACTTCAATTAAAAGAAGTACTATATGTACCTAGAATGAAGAGGAACCTTGTCTCAATTTCTACCTTGGAAGATAAAGGCTACAAGCTTACCTTCTCAGAAGGAAGAGTTATTGCATGGAACAAAGACTCACATATAAATTCTTCCAAGGTAGTTTGTGTTTGAGAAAACAACTTATACAGATTAACCATCAGACCAGTCCAGGCCCTGCTACATCACACTATCAACTTGAGTGATCTATGGGATTGAATACTTGCTCACATTCATTATAGAGCTCTCCCAGCTCTAGGGAAAATGGTAACATTTCTTCCAGATATATAATTCAACATAAAGGTGTTTTCAAAGGTTGTGCTCTTGTCAAAAATGTTAAAGGATACTTCTTTAACAATGACAATAGATCCAAGGAAATCTTGGAATTGATACATTCAGATGTGTGTAAACCAATGACTGTTGCTTCTCTGAATGGGTACTTGTACTATGTACTCTTCATAGATGATCATTCTCAAAAAACTTGGATTTAATTCCTAAAGAAAAAGGATGGAGTCCTTACAAAATTTAAAGAATACAGAGCTCGGGTTGAGAACCCGACCAGAAGAAAGATCAAGGTACTAAGATCAGATAATGAAGGAGAATACACCTCCAAATATTTCAACAACTTCTATGTTGAAGAAGGGATCAAGAGGGAGTTAATAGTTCCTTACAACCCTCAACAAAATGGGGTTACAGAGAGGAAAAAAATAACTATCATCGAGGCAAACAAAGAAATGATACATGATCAGAGTCCTCATCAGATCTTGAAGAACATTACTCCAGAAGAAGCCTTCACCGGAGTGAATCCTGAGATTGAAAACTTTAGAATATTTGGGTGTCAAGTATATTTTCATGTACCCAAAGAAAATATATCCAAGCTAGACCCTTCAGGGAGAAAGGGCACATTTGTAGGATACAATGCATCCTAAAAAGAATATCATATATACATTCCTGGTCAAAGACAGATTAAAATAAGCAGAGATGTTACTTTTAAAGAAGATATAGCCTTCCAAAGATCTAGAGAATATCAGATGGAAATTGATAGTGAGACAATTCCTTCTCCCCCTTCAACAGTTCAGAGGGAGACAAACATTATTCTAGTTGATCCAGTTGATCCAGTTGCTCCAATTGATCCAGTTGTTCCAGTTGATCCAGTTTCTCCAATTGACATGCCCAGGGATATTATAGTTGGACATAAAAATCTTACTTGGGCCTGACAAACTCTACAGGAAGAGGAGGGACATAAATCCCCTTAAGGAACAACCAGAGAGAGAAAGAGATGAAAGAGATTCTCAAGCTACCTTTCAGCCATAACCCACATCATTGACTCCGAGCCATCTTGTCATGGAGAAGCTTCAAGTGAACAAGTATGGAAAGATGCCATGACAGAAGAATATCAGTCTATATTAAAAAATGATGTATGAGCTATTGTTCCAATACCAGAGGGAAAGTCTGTAGTGAATTCCAAATGGATTTATAAAATCAAGCATACAA
>ML779036.1:1103787-1119276 GCA_009831015.1 Picea engelmannii
ATGTGTATTTCTTAGTGATCTTGTTCTTATGATGCTCTTATCTATTGAAATGAAAAGAACTATAATAATGGCATAAACATTAACAAAGATGACCTTTCTCAATGGTGAAATTGAGGAAGAATTTTATATCGAGCAACCATAAGGATTCGTTATACACAATGAAAGATCTCATGTATGTAGGTTGAAGAAAGCCCTGTATTGACTAAACTAAGAACCATGTGCTTGGTACGAGAAAATGGATGGATTCCTGATGAGTTTGGGTTTCAACAAAAGTGTTGCTGATCCAAACCCATATTATCACATTGATGGAAATGAGTGCTTGATATTGGTCCTAATGTGGATGACCTTTTCCTCACCGGTTCAGAGAGACTCATTGCTGAATGCAAACAAGCATTGACTACTAAATTTGAGATGAAGGATTTAGGCTTGATGAATTACTTCTTGGGACTAGAAGTATGGAAGAGGACATATGAGATTTTCCCGAGTCAAGGAAAATATACTGTGGAGATATTGAAAAATTTCGGTATGACAGAATGCAAATCCACGCCTACACCAATGGTGATGGATTTGAAGAATATGAATGATACTGATTCATGAGAGATTGATCCACACTTGTACAAACAATTGATTGGATCAATGATGTATCTGGTTAACACCAGACCAAATATATGCTATGCAGTGAATGTACTTAGCCAGTTTATGATCCAACCGAGACAAACTCAATGGATAACAACAAAATGTGTATTGGGATACCTACGAGGCATAGTTGGTTATGGCCTAAGATATGCCTCCAGTGTAGACTTGAGCCTGCAGGGATATGCCGATGCAAATTGGGCAGGGAGAGTAGTGGATAGGAAAAGAACCTCCAGTTGTTGCTTCACTTTAGGGTCTGCCATTGTTTGTTGGTGTAGAAGAAAACAAAGCTCTATGGAATTGAGTACCACAGAGGCAGAGTACATTCCATTGAGTGTAGAATTCCATGAAGCAATGTGGCTTCACAAACTTTTGACTCATTTATTCGATCATGAGATGGATCCTACTACTATTCATTGTGATAACCAGAGCTGTGTGAATCTCTCTAAGAACCTTGAGTTTCATGACAAATAAAAACACATAGAGATATAATATCACTATATCAGAGACATGGTTCAGAGGAAGAAAATACACTTGCAATATCTTCCTACCCATGAGAATATCATAGATATCTTCACCAAACCACTTGCTAAGACGAAGTTCGAGTATTTTCGTGAGAGACTTGGCCTGGTGGAGAATTCCTCCCTAGATGAGAGGGAGTGTTGATGATTATAGCTGCGTGAGACATCCTCCAGGAAACAGACCTGAGAGAGATCCCCTTAGTTGGGTGTGTGGTTCCTATCTGAGACAGAATTGCAACATTGTGCTAGCCTCATCCTTACAGAGAGTTGAGATGATACTCCAGATGATTCTCCTGTGTAACACAATGAGAAAGAATATCTGTTGAGTTGGATGTGCTTGTGGCCGAGAACATGTGAATGTGTGAAAGCCCATGAGATGGGTGGATCGCTCTTAGACAAAGATGAAACGATGTATTAGACTCATTTGAGCAGAGAGCTGAGATGATGAACACTAGATGACTCTCCTGTATAATGTAGTGAGAAAAAAAATTTGCTGATTGGACATGCCTGTGAATGA
The DNA here is from genome assembly GCA_009831015.1 of Picea engelmannii. Classification (NCBI taxonomy): domain Eukaryota; kingdom Viridiplantae; phylum Streptophyta; class Pinopsida; order Pinales; family Pinaceae; genus Picea; species Picea engelmannii. The sequence goes on from ML779036.1 coordinate 1,105,459, forward strand.
GAACAAGTGAACATGATCCTAGTGGCTGAGCACTAGTGAGTGTGGTTCTCCTATGAGACACATTGATATAGAGATATGGACATCCCTGTGGTTGAGAACAAATGGATGTACCCCTAGTGGATGAGCACTAGTGGGTGTATGAGATACCTTGCTATATTGTTCAAGAGTCAGACTTACTTGTAACCCTATTTGTAATGTAAAGGGTATGGGTCAACCCCATCTGAATGTAAAAGATAATTAATGTAAAAGATAATTAATATGGTAATTATTAATTATATTATACGTTATTGAGGTTGGCCCTATTGTGCCAATAGACACCATTGTTGATAGGTTTAGTCTAATATAATTAAAGGTAAATTCCCCATTGAGGAATCATATCACAAGTGTGAGTTTGGAAATTTCAAAAAGTACTTACTTCTTGGAAAAGGTGCACACCTCTCTTGGGCGCTAGTCTTCTAGGGTTTGCGAGCACCATTTTGTGTGCTATTATTTCATGGTGGTGGAGGTATTTCTCTTGAAGAATATAAAAAAGGTTTGGCTGGGTTTTCTTCCCTTGTTGAGAAGGGTTTCCCAGGATACTTATTGTGTACTTGTGCATGACGTTTCTTCTTGCGATCTTGGTTGCTGCAACAAATTGTCTATGGTTTAAGTAAAATTCTAAAAATGGAATGAAATTCATGCTTAAGACTAGATTATTGAAAAATCAACACTCATGTGTGAGAGAATCAATGAATTTATCCATGGTAGGCATCTTCCAATTTGTTCCCATGAGATACCTTCCTGAATGGAAAGTGAAAACATAGACAACATATTTTGGTCCTAGCTTGGCCAAGATTGTTAGAATAAGTTGGTCCACTTGTTGAGACTTATCAATACCACAAGTTGCTAAGATCAATATCAAATATTTAAACTTAGTAAAGAAATCCTGTATGTTATCAAGACTTTTAGGATCCAAAGTATTCAACTCTACCTCAAGCATATGACCTCTCATCTGATCCTTCTTTCCAAACAAAATTTCCAAGGTGGCCTAGATCTCATTTGGAGTCTTGCATTCAACAACATGAAACCATAGATCAGTTGAAATCAATTCAAGAAGAAGTCTCGTTGCTTCATCCTTTCATTTCACCCATATCATCTTCTCAATTTCTGATGTAGGTTATGTTTCTGTCCCCATCATCAAGTTGTACAGTCCTTTCCTTCTGAGTTGGAACTCTTCCTTGGGATTCCAATAAAAATAATTGTATGGTGTGAATATTACCACCAAGTTTGACTATAGAATAGGTGTCATATCTATCTCTCCCACTGTGTTTGAGAACCCCTAAAAGTTTTCTCTCAATATCCAAGTGAAAAACTGAGAAATCACTGCAAAAAGGGCTCTTTAAGTGAAAATTCATATTAGTTTCATGAGATGATATTCTAACTTGCTTTATGAGAAAACAGTGAGGAATTTCTCCAAACGATTGAAAAACCACTTGCAGAATGGGTCAATTTACTCCTATAGAGAGTTGTTTCCTCAAAAAGTTAATATTTTGGGAGAAATCACAGTAGAAAGGTACGCCCATGGATCTGTATCAGTTTCAGGAGGAGATTTTTGACTTCTTTTCTGAGAAAATGATAAATAATTTCTCCAAATGGTTGAAAACCCACTTTCAGAATGGGTTGATTTACTTCTTTAGAGAGCCGTTTCCTAAAAAATTCAATATTTTGGGAGAAATCACTACCAAAAGTTACAACCATGGATTTTGTTTGTCAAAACTTCGATTTTAGTTATTCTTTGGCTTGTCTGGCTTGGTCCAAGAAGCATAGCTCTGATACCTTGTCAATGTTTCATAAAAACCTGCACAAAAGATCTAGCTAAATAAAGTACAAACAAATCTTATCAATAACGGAAGAGAGATTCAATATGGAAGAATGAGAAAATATATTCACACTACTCTAATGAGTTGATGATTGATACATAGATGATGATCAATATGATATAGATGATTGAGTGGAATACACTCATATATATAAAATAACATTCCATAATAGCGGAATGCATGCATGCATAATAGCATAATAGTGATGATCTAAAATAGAAAGTCTAAAATAGAGCTAGTCAGTTAACTCCCACCGAACTAGTGTGCCGAAAGTAGAAATTTCTCCAACAAAACCAGAAATCATAGAACCACATTGTTGTAACTTTCCATGAAGAGTGGATTTGAAATCTGAATGTGGACACAATCAACCATATTTAGTTGGTGATCAACTCCCAAGAAAGGTCAACTCTCTTAATCCGACAAGGTGAGGTTTACCAAGGAACTCAAAGGTTCCAACAAATTATGCCCATGAGAAAGTAAATGATTAGATAACCAATGGACACATAAGATGTAGAAGCCTTAGTGTGTATGTTTAGTACATGAAATTTAAACCATGATAAATATACTTTCTATTAAGTGAAACCAAATGAAGATTGATTATGCCAAAGTGTTTCTTAAACCATCAAGTGCATGTCACAACCATTTAGCAAAATAGAATATCTCCACCATGAATTAGCAAGTAGTGAATTTGGTTTTGGAATCAATGACATATCCCATATGTTTGATCAACCATATAGAAGTAAATCAATAAGATACCAAAATGAAAATATGGCTAAAGAGTGGGTTTATTCTTGATACAATGATGAAAGTTAGATCAAAATAAATTTCACAAGAACCGTGAGATACATCATGAGAAATTATGCCATCATTGTACCACAATATTAATACTTAAAGATGTGAGTGTATTTGTAAGTTATGAGATCTATTTAGGATTAGATTCCATATTTTAATTACTCCAATAAACCAATAGATTACCAACCATAAAACATCAATGAAGAACATGTAAAAGTGAATCAAATGGTTACTTAGAGCTTTCAGATATCATCCATCCATAGCATGCGAGTTGTTGTGTGATTAATCACTTGGGGTAAATTCACCCTTATAGAAGATTATGGTTGTTGTTTAGATGCTAATTAAAATGGTGAATCGAAATGTGGAGTAGTGAAGCATCCAAATCAGCAATGAGGGCACATATAGAGAAAGCAAGTGAAATAATTGAAATGAGAAACCAAACTTGCTCTTTGAGATTATTAAATCTATTTGTTATGATCCTTAAAAGATGAATTTCAGATCTATTATGTGACAATATCTATTTCAAAAAATTAGAGGTTAGATAAAGGGAAAATAACCATGAAACATATAGTTAGTTAAACCATCATTTTCCCTTATTAAGTCTTATATTGTTAGATATACTTGAGTGTTAACTTTGTGATTTTAGATCCAACAAAATGCCTCTTTAAAACTGGTTAAAACAACAGAGTGAAGAGGTAAAATAAGTAAATCATTTAAATATCTAGCACAAGAGACAAATTTCTCTTCCTTAAAGACTCACGTTCACTAAAAAGAAGTGAAATTTAAACCAATAAACTTGATATGCAGTCTAATACAAAAATATTAATGCTATTACAAACCTTAGATTGCATGAAAAAAAACAAAAAAAATAAAAGAGATGAAGATTTGTATTTGGTGGTTGGGAAAAGGGCGTTGAATAAATTATTATCATTGATGTCAAAGGTAAGTAAGTATTCAAATATAAATGTTACTTTAATAAATTTAAAAGTGGAAAAGTTAAAGTGGAGTTTACATAAAAGTTGAGTAAACATGAAAGTGGATTAAAAAAAGGTAAAAGTGAAAGTGGAGTATACATAAAAATAGAGTAAACATGAAAATGGATTAAAAAAGGTAAAAGTAAAAGTGAAAGTGCACATGGTATTTACACATGGATTTAAAACCCATGGTGTGTTAAAAAATTTGAATTAAAAATAAAAAGGGGGAAAATTAATTATTATTTAATAAAAGTCATGACTTTTCAAATGAACATGATTTTTCATGTAAAGATTATGGTAAAGTATAAATGGAGAAGAGGGTTATGAGGAAAAAATGTGTGTGTGGGTGAAATTGTAATATTACTATGCATACCATTTGAGGAGTGAGGATTGAATATCATTCAAGGAGCAACAATTAAATATTAGCAAATATCAGATTTGGTGTTCTAGCAAATAGATCTGGTGTTCTAGCAAACAAAACTTGTAAAGGTAGATATGGGGAAGAAGTAGAAGAAGAATAAACAATATATGGTGAAGAAAGAGAGAAAGAAAAAGTAGCAAGAATAAAGCAGATATGGTGAAAACATAAGTAACATGGACATTGCAGATTTGTAGAAAGAAAAATGAGTGAGTGATCTGGAAAAAACAGAGGGGATTTACATCTCCAATAGGTCAGTTCCTACAAATAACATAGGGGATTGGTGACTCCTTTAGGTCTATGCATATAAATAATATAGGGGATTGGTGTCTCCTGTAGGTTAGTTCCTTTAAACAATAGAGGGGATTGGTGTCTCCTATAGGCCAATGCATAAAAATAACAAAGGGGATTGATGTCTCCTATAGGTCAGTGCCTACAAACAATAGAGGGGATTGGTGTCTCCTGTAGTTTAGTGCCTACAAATAAAAATAGGGATTAGTGTCTCTAGTAGGTTACTTCCTACAAATTAATAAAAATAATCTTTTGTGGTTTTCTCCCGAAAAAGTTTCCACATTAAATAGTGTCTTCTGGTTGTTATATTTGTGTGATTACATCATTATGGTTTATGAATGGTAAAAAAAAATAAAAATAGCCTTATACAGATTCACCCCCCCTCTTAGTATAAGTGTGTTCTCAACAATTGGTATCAGATTTGGTTCCTTTGGAAACAATCTAACCACTAGAAGGTAGATCTTGGGAGTACACATGGCTGGCCAGGAAGGTTTCTCTACAAACAGGGCTTTGTTGTTTGACGAAGCAAATTATGCCTTCTAGAGTATAAGGATGTGAACATATCTAATGGACCTTGGTTTTGATATTTGGAAATTATTCATGTCTATTTATACAACCCCAAAAACTCCACCAATAGATATGACCGAGAAAAAGGCTAGTGAAAATGATGCAAAATCTATGAGCGCCATCTTGTGAGGACTGTTAGAATCATAGTTTGTCAAATTAATGCATTGCAAATCAGAGAAAGAAATTTGGGACAAAATTCAAAACATCCATGAAGGATATGACAAGGTCAATAAGGATACGCTACAAACTCATATAAGACAATTTGAGAGTCTGAAGATGAAAGACGAAGAAAATGTTGCAGGTTATCTCCTTCGTGTGGATGAAATTGTCAACACCATAAGAGGACTTGGTGAAACAATTGCAAAGCCAATAACTGTGAAAAAGGTGTTGAGGTCACTCCCCTCAATATTTGATGCCAAAGTCTTTGCGTTTGAGTAAATGAAGGATCTTGATCAATTAATAATGGATGAATTGCATGGGATCCTCATTGCATATGAAATGAATATTGAAAAGGAAAAACCATATAAAATGGAAGCAAATTTCAAAGCCTCAAAGAAGATGAAAAACAAAGAGCACAAATCAAGTGATTCTTCTAGCTGTGAATTAGACACAAATGAAGCAATTTTTTTGAGAAAACTTAAAAAGGGATCTGACAAATACAAAGGTAAGTTTCCCTTTAAATTCTTTAACTATAGAAAAGCAAGACATTTTGCTGCTAAGTGACCATTTGCGAAAAATGAAAGTAGTGATAATGAATAAGACTATAATGTAAAGAACAAACATCATAAAAACAAAATAGCCGCATATAGTACAAGCATGAAAAGAGGAAGAAATCTTATAAGCATAAGAGGAGCCTCTACTTAAAAAGACTTATTGAATCATCTGAAGAAATAAATGAAATCATTTTTGATAATGATAGAGAAGAAAATCTTTTTATAGCAATTGAAACAAATATTGATGAAGACAAAGGGAAATAAATGATGGATTCAGAAGAAGAGGAAAATGCTGAAACATATGGGGAAGTAGATATTGAGGAAGAACTCATATGTGCCTTAAGAAAAATAAGTAATCTAAGGAAAAATGAATTTGAAACAAAAGGAGCAACTACAAAAATATGAATAAGGGGATCATGATTAAAAATCCCAAATGTCACAAAGCATTGAATAATAAAAAAATATTATCATAAGCCTAAAATTTCAATTAGAAGAGGCAAGAAGGACAAAATAAATGGAGAGAATCCAACTGAAGAAAAAGGAATAAAATTGCAAAGATCTATAATATGAGATTGTTTCCTTAAGAAATTATTTGGAAAAGTCAACTGTTCAGTGGAACAAAAGCTTGAAGTTTGAAAAGAGTACTGAAATCTTAGATGATATCATCAATTGTCAAAGATCTCCATCCATTAAGACCGGTCTTGGATATGATGCTACTGTTGCCTCCCTATCTACACCTAGTATTTCTACAATCAAGGAAGTTATATTTGTTGCAGGAGGAGTTAAGACCCATTTTATATAAGAATAACCTACTATAGATTGCGTCAAACAAATTGATGAGCTACATGCTCCTTACATGCTATAGATTCAACATGTTGTTACAAATGGCATTGTTGTTGATATGTCAGGTTGTTATACTCCCGTAAGTGAACCTAGCCCTGATCCTACTTCTTTTTATCAACCAACACAAAAATATGTGCCCTATCATCATCCGCACCATAAAAATAGAAGGAATGGGAAATGTGCTTTCAGATCATTGCAAAAGAGGTGTGAAAGTCAGAATTGTGGACCAGTGTTGACTATCATGATAGATTGTGGTTAGATTGATGAATGGTCATGGAATCCTTTCATTGGATGTTTGAGGACTTTGCATCATTGTATATCATTGATTGTATAGTTGTGCAACACTTCTCTTACTTACTAATGATTTTCTTGGAAGTAGTCGGTTGAGAATCGACCCAACATGACAGTCGAATAGAGTTTCAACTGGGTTGTCTATCAACTGGAAGTTTTGACAAGAACTATCGCTGCTACTTATTGATCCCTTAGAGGAGGAATAATTGAATTTTTTGATATGGGAACCCAATTGATGTCTTCTTGTTGTATCAATTATTTCTTATTGAATCAACATGGATTTTCCGATACCAACCTAACCACGTTTGACTTTTATTGGAGATGTACTACTACTTATGTTGGATACATAGACTATTTGGATTGACAAAGAATAATTATCTTGTGTTGTTGGTGAAAATGTTCATACTCCTTCAGGAGTTTTGATGGAATAAAAAGTGCAAGTGGAGGACATTATATTCTTGACAACATGCATATAATTTTCATTCAGTATTTTGGACATTCCTTGTTCAAATATTGAAGGATTTTTGACAACTAGGAATGAAATTTGATGAAAAATATACACATTTGTCCAAGGAAACCTCAGACACCTTTGTGAGCAACATTTGGAACTTTGGGAGTTAGCATGGTTTGAGGTATCCACTCTGAAAAATACAAGACAAGTCCATACATATATTCTATACATTGTGACCAATATTGATCAAGTTTAGGAAAGTGTTTTTGAAGGACAACTCAATGGTGGTTTGATGACATTCAAGAACTACAAAACCAACAACATAATTGTAAGAGTAAAAGACCCCTTAGAATCTATGAATGCACATAGAATATTGAATATTCAAACCAAATACAGATGTGATAAGATGCAGATAGTCAGTTTTCTAACAACAACATACGATTCATTTTTGAGCAGTATATTGTGAGAAAATGTTGAAGGAAACCAATCCTATAACTTGTGAATAGCTAATAGTACCGTGATAATGAAAAATATATCAAGTATTTGGCATATTTTTAATAATTAGCAAAAGGATTAGTTCAAGAGAGTCATAGTAAAACAAATAAGAATCAACAATTACAACAAAAAAATATAGCACATTCACAGGGGGAGCTACTTCAGAAAACTACAAGAAAAAGAACAGTCTAACTAAGGGAGCAACAAAAAAAAATGAACTATGCACTAAAAGATAAAACATATTCCCATCAAGTATCACTTACTAACAAAATAGGTATCCAAACTAAGTGTCAATATGGAATACATTTCCACCAAGGAACATGTTGCAAATATTTTTACCAAACCCCTTCCGAGAGAAACATTTGAATATCATAGACAAAAGCTCAAAGTGATATCCCTCTCTTGTTGTTAATAAAGGAGAACAACTCAGGGGGAGAATACCTTTTCAATTGATGTCAAAGGGGGAGAATTACATACAGGGTGGAATTTGCAGATAGTGGGAGGGGAAGTATAGATAGGGAGAGTTGCAGAAAAGGGAGAATTATTTCTATTTCTAGAGGATTGTGTGTTTTTTAGTACAGGGTTGTCATCAACGAAAAAGGGGGATATTTTTGAATAAAGTTTTGTCATTGATGTCAAAGGTAAGTAAATATTCAAATATAAATGTGACCTTAATAAATAAAAAATTGGAAAATTTAAGTGGAAGTGGAGTTTACGTAAAAGTGGAGTAAACATGAAAGTGGATTAAAAAAAAAGGAAAAAGTGACAGTGGTTTACATAAAAGTGAAGTAAACATGAAAATGGATTAAAAAAGGTAAAAGTGAAAGTGCACATGGTATTTTTACATGGATTTAAAACCCATGGTGGTATTTTACCCATGGTATGTAAAAAAAGTGAATTAAAAATAAAAAAGGGGAAAAATTAATTATTATTTAATAAAAGTTGCGACTTTTAAAATGAAAATGACTTTTAATGTAAAAATTAAGGTAAAGTATAAATGGAGAAGAGGGTTATGAGAAAAAACATGTGTGTGGGTGAAAATGTAATATTTTTATGCATACCATTTGAGTAGTGACGATTGAATATCATTCAAGGTGCAACGATTAGATATTAATGAAGATCATATCTAGTGTTATAGCGAATAGTTATGACATTCTAGAAAGCAAAAATTGTAAAGGAGTATCTGAGGCAAAAGTAGAAGAAGAATCAAGAATATATGGTTTACTCTGGTGAAGGTAGAGTGAAAGCATAAGTAGAAAGCATAGAAAAGATCTGGTGAAAGCAGAAGTAGTGAGGACATTGTATATTTGGCGAAAGAAAAATGAGTGAGTGATCTAGAAAAAATAGAGGGGATCTTCATCTCTAGTAGATTGGTTCCTACAAACAACATGAGGGATTGGTGACTCCTATAGGTCGGTGTTGTTGGCACAATGGCAGACCCAAGGTTCAACTCTAATAGTGCACCAACAAGCCCTAACTACCGGCCCTTTCGGCAACACCTACGGAGAAGATGCAGTCTCACCTGAAGTAGCAATAAGGGGTTGCAGGACACAAATGTCTACAACTAGAGGAAATACAAGTGGATCCAAGGCAAAAATACACACCAATATAGTTATTCTTTACCACACTTAAGCTTACTTCACACAATTATATCTTAGATCTAACACAATAATGCAATAACAATATAACAGATAGCAAAGAACACATCATCACTCACATAGAACAAAAAGATATACGTGGTTCACCCTCTCCCTAGGGATAATTCCATAGAACTATGTTTATTGATATATTATATGAAAGCATACAGTTCTATCTACACACTTAGCTTGCAGATATCTCTCTTTCTCTTCTCTCCCCTCCTTGCGCACCCAGCTGCAGGGTTGATCTTCGTACCCAATTGAAGATCTTACAATACAAGAATACTCTCTTCCACAATACTTCACACATGACACTAATCACTCAACAACAACCGTGGTCTCTCTAACCCTTCCTAGGTCTTCTAGACCTTTTTTTATTCATCACAATGACTCTCAGACAATGTTATACCAAAGTCTAAGTGTCAAAACCCTAGATCCAAAAACCCTAGGTGTCTAAAACCCTAGGTCCACTTGACCCATATTTTCTGGGCTTTGCTAGCCTGTCTTTCCTTCTTTCCCGCTAGGTGCTCCAAAGTATCCGTTGGTGGATCTTTTTGTTTGCTAAGTTGTCCACGATCCATATTTCCTTGTTGATCTATCTTCCCTAATATTCCCGTCCGACGACTCACTTTCCCTTACTTCGCTCCTTATTTTCCGCTTCTTTGGCCACTTCGATCCATTCTCAGTTTGTGTGCCTTCGCGCAGTTCGTACTTCACACTTCCTCCTTAATCTTCGCTTCCTTCCATAACCAAGGGCCAACAAGCCCCCAACACTCACCTATGACTCATCTCGAGTCACTACAATACTGAACCTTTTGTTTTACTTCGACTTCAGACTATGTGGAGCAACCTGTGCTCTATGTGCGGTCCCTCCCTTCCCTATGCAAACTATCTTTCCTGTGTCTGGTACCCAGTTTCAACTGCACCTGGTACCTAGACCCTTCTTCTTATACTTTTACTAAGAGCTGCGAGGAAGCTGGTTGTCATAGTACAATTTCAACTGGCTCCCATTTCAAACCTTTCGATTCTCCATTCAGGGTCTTCAACTGTGCACCTCCTCCTTCTGTGACATAGGAAACTTCAAATGGCCCAAGCCAATGTATCCTGAACTTCCCTATATGCTTCATGAACTTGTTTTCATATAGAAAGACCAAATCTCCCTGCTTAAATGCCTTCCTCTTAATGTGTCTGTCATGATAGGCCTTTTCTCTTTCCTTTTGTACCTGCTGATGAAATCCTGCAATAAACATGTCTTCTTCTAGTTCTACCAACTGCACAAGCCTGTCTTGAATAGCGCCAGTTTTATCCATACCTGTGAATGCTGCAATTACTAAACTATGAACCAAGTGTTCCATAGGTACCCCTGCTTCTAATCCATATACTAATTTAAATGGGTCTGCGCTGTTAACTTTTTGTAGGTAGTTCTAAAGGCCCATAACACTACTGGAATTCTTAAATCCCAATCATGTTTGGTCACACTGCAAATCTTCGTCAGTGCTGTCTCCAAGATATTATTGAAAGCTTCAATTGTACCATTCTCCTGTGGGTGGTATGGGGTGCTCTTCTGATGGTGAACTTCAAATTCCTGCATCAAGGCTTCAATATTTTTATTTATGAAGTGTGTGCCTTGATCACTCATGAGGAACTTCGAGCATCGAAATCTAGTTATGATATCCTAAAAAATGAACTATACAGCTGTAGTTGCACTGCAATCCTTGACTGCACTTGCTTTTTCCCATCTAGTCAAGTACTATGATGCAGTAATGATGTATCTCACTCCTGTGTGTCTTCCTGGTGGGTTAATAGGTCCCACAAATTCAATGGCCCATTTTTCAAATACTTGTAGTGTTAATTTTGGTGCCAAAGGAATCTCATCTCTTCTAGACGACTTTCCTACTCTCTAACATATGTCATAGGCTCTGTAATTTTCCTTAGCATCCTTATGTAAAGTAGGCCACCAAAGGCCAGCTCTGAGAATTTTTTGCGCTATTGATTTCCCTGCATAGTGTCCTCCTATAATGCTTTCATGTGCTTCTGCCAGAATTAGTGGTCTTTCTGCCTCCATAACACATCTCCTCAAGTTCTCATCAGGTCCCATCTTATATAATTGTCCAACTATTAGTTGAAAATTGGTAGCGCAGACTACCAACTATTTCTTCTGCATAACTGTATATTCACGAGGTGCCATTCCTGTGGACAGGAATTGAACTATCTCGGCGAAGTGATCGTTGACTTTCCTAATGGCCAACAACTGTGCATCTGGTAGTGTATCTTTCAGACTAGTAGGTTCCTCTCTATGTTATAACCGAGATAAGTGGTCAAGTCCCTTTTTCATTCTTCCTGGCTTAACCATGACCTCAAAGTCATATTCCCGGAATAACAGTAACCATCTGCATATTCCCCCAACACTGGCTTGTTGACCAAGTATTTCAATGCAGAATGGTCAGTGAACATCCTAAAATGTCCTCCCAACAAATAGTGTCAAAACTTATGTAGCCCATATACCATATCCAAGCCTTCTCTTTTAGTTGTAGTATAGTTCCTTTCAGTTGTGGAAATCTTTTTGCTCGCAAAGGATATGGGGTGGTCAATTTATCCTGCACCTGGCTGTGCTAAAACTTCTCCTAATGCTATTGATGAAGCATCGACATGAACATTTAACTACTTACTCCAATTTGGGAAAACCAAGATTGGTGTAGTGACCATTTTTTGTTTTAGTGTGTCTAAGCTCTGTTGGCATTCTTCTGTCCATTGGAACTTACTGTCTTTCTTTAATAGCTTCTCCATAGGTGTTGTTATCTGTGCATACCCTTTAATGAACTTCCTATAGTATCCAATGTGTCCTAGTGTAATGCGCAACTATCTAAATGTAGTAGGGGGAGGTATATCAACAATGATGGAAATCTTGGAAGGATCTACCAACAACCCTTGCTTACACACAATATGCCCTAGAAACACTCCAAAGGGTGAAAAGAAAATGCATTTTTTCAAATTCAGGGAAATTTGACATTTCCTGCACTTATCTAACATCAATATTAAACATTCAATATGGTCTTTCATTAGGATAAATACAGTCTAATAATCAAAATAAGCTTCTAGGAATTTGTGTAAGAAGTCCTTAAATGCTTCGATCACCACCCTGGAAAAGATGGCCGGTGCATTCTTTAGGCCAAAAGCCATCACATTATACTGGAACAACCCCCATTATGTTGCAAATGTGGTCTTATGTCAATATTCGTTAGAAATTCTAATCTGGTGGTAACCTAAAAACCCATTTGTGAATGAGTAAACCTACTGTCCTCCTTAATTATCTAACACTTTGTCAGTAAAATGTGTAGGGAATGGGTCATGTAGACAAGCATCGTTCAAATTTCTTAGGTCTACACAAATGCTGATTTCTCCAGTCTTCTTATATTTGATCCAGGTGGATATCAGGGGCCACCCACCTTTTCCAAATGGCTCAAAACAGTTTTCTGGCCATTTTGTCAATTTACTATTTTTAGCAGGTTTTAACTTCCAGGGCCATTTTGAGGGCCTAAATGAAGTTTTTTCGAGATCGAGGTTCTCAATGATAGCCAAAGGCATGATTGATCCCCCAAAATGAATCTCCTCGACGATACCTTTCCAACGATCTATCACACGCCTAAAACGAAGATTGTATGCAAAAGTTACGACCCCGGAAAGTTGATGCACCAACTTACCCAAACGGGGCCCACATGACTTTTGGCGCTTCATCTCCTAGGGTTAGGTTTTTGGATGTCTAGGACTTTTGGCATTCCCGTTTATTGTAAAAGGGCCTTCAGAGCCTCATTGTAATCATCTTCTTGCGAATGCGAGTAGCCGTCACATCTCTTCTCAGAGATAAGCTGCCACCATTCTAGCGAGTCTTTCACTTTGTATTTTTACAGTCTCTGTACATTTCTTTCATTAATAGAAATCGTGTATTACTGTATATCTGTGTTTATGGTTGCATATCTGATACATTTCTGTTATATTATTGAATATCCACGATATCTCTGTGCATTTCCTTATTATATCTCTGCTCTCATTTCGTGCCGAAAATAATCCGGATCAGTGGTATCAGAGCAGGCTGCTCTTGATCATTTTTCAGTGCATGTCCCCGACGAGGTCCGAGTATAGCAAGTTGGGTCTCGAGCTTGTCTGTCTTGAAGACAATCGCTCTTGCACACCCAAGAAACCCTCAATGGTGGAAGAAAATAAAATCGACGGAGCAGACGATCCTATCAGTCTGTTGCTTGAGCAAGCTCTCACGCGACAAAGGGACGAAATGATGGAGAATTTTTCCCATATCCTTCAACGCCTGCCGATAGAATCAAGCGCATCTTCATCAAGCGACCACTTTGGAGGCACCTCGCCTTTCAAGGTACAAGTTAATTTTGATATTCCCGTATTTGAAGGTCAAATAGATGCAGATGCCCTAGATAAATGGTTAAATCTGCTAGAAGGTTATTTATCTGTTCATAATT
>ML779036.1:1131987-1146487 GCA_009831015.1 Picea engelmannii
CCCCCCCCCCCCCCCCCCCCCTGGGACCCCCCTAGGAAAGCACCCGACGCACACAACAGAGCTGTAGGTGAAGGGATCGTCAGACGCATTTGTCGTATCTGATGCACCCACACACACACACATGCAAAGAATATACCACATACCCAAAAAAAGAGGCAATAAGGGAAGGTGTGGTGAGAAGGGGGAGACCCGCGAAGAGTGAAGAGGAGAGGAAACTTTCAGGTTCAAAGAAGAACTAGAAAATAAGCGTTCTGGTCATAGGAAATGATAGAGAAGGTTATTATACAAGCTGATAAATGAGGATGGTCCTCCTTTCTTGGTATCATGTAAACCATTGCCAAGATCCTGCTGGAGGAGGAGAGTAACCTCCATCCCTACTGGTGCTGATCCAAAAGAAGTGATTATGTTGCAGAGCATCGTGGTCTAGCTCGAGGGTGGCTAGTGGTAAATCCATTTGGAGTGACTGAGCCTATGGTTGGGTGGAAATGGGTGCCCCATTCAACAGTCGCTTCATGTTGTCTGGTTCTGATAAATATTTTCCTTGTTTTATGTGTTGAACTAGAATAATGGATGAATGCCTGGATTATGCATATGTGTACTTATAAATATTTTCTGTGTGGAATGGTTATGGTATGTACATGCCTCCTTCTCTTTGAAAACCTACACCCTCGATCAATATTTTGAATTCCCAGCTTGGCTCTGGAGGCTTCCTGGGGCATAAGATTGATGTAGTGTTGACCTAAACCTGTCCGTCTGAAGAGGACACCTCTTACAGAATGCTTGTCGTGCCACCAAGATTCTGGGCCCAAGTCCATAATCATTTTATGACAATATCCGGAAGGGTAGAGAAAGTGGAAGCCATTAAAATGGGAGGTCCCTTTGTTTAGAAGACACGCAAACGAGATTCATTCAAAAAGACCCATATGACCAATACCCAGGAACCTTGGGCTAAGCCTAAGGAAGCTATGTCCCCTCGGCTTCGTAGCTCCGAAAGTCCAGTACTTTGAAGTAAGGCCGACGTTACTATATTTACACGGACCAAAGGTAACCAGGAGACTCGGTCTCCCATGAGGTTGACAGACGATAGGCGGCTCCCCAGGTGGTTGGGTGAACCTATATCGCAAATTAAACTGAGGCCTGAAACCCTTAAGGCCAGAGCCACAAAGGACCCAAAATCTTAGATCGTGGGATCCCTCAGATCCTTTCCCAACCATCAATATATTAGGGACGCATGGCACTAGACCCTCTAATTAAGAGATTAGATGCTTAAGAAGGTAAGATGAGTTTTCATAGTAACACTCTCGAACGTCGAAACCCTGAGGTAACCAAAGTTGTAGATATATAGGTCTACGTGACTAGGTCTTATCTGTGATATCTGAGGAACGTAGAAGTCGATCGATCGAGGTGATGAGGTACAATGATTTCATCCAAGGTGACATGGATTCAAACTTAACGAGCCATGTGCCACTTGGATTTATGCGCATCACCTACCCCATAGGGCCCGTGCATTGTGATACACATCATCCTGGGTGAGGGTATGTGTTGCCACTGACCCAACTACATGTCAGCCCCTGGTATGTGTCCACCTAGCCAACGTGGTTGGTGAAGGGACTGGGACTTCGATAATCCTAAACTTCAGAACTCAAGAGGATTTGGAGCATAGTATCGTAGAGAGTCCAAAAAGGACCCGAAGCCCAAATTAGCGGAGTATATCTGAACCATCCATTGGAAAGGAGATGTGTCATCATCTTCCACACTCTGGAGTGGAAGTAATTCGGAAGATTTGAAGAGTGGAGGGTCGAGAAATCCCGAATCCAGAGACCCGAAGTCAATCTCAGCCGTTGGTTGTGACAAGAGCATGGACCGTCAATTTGACCTGTGTCTGTCCGCAATTCTAGAGTCCGGTGGAATCAGAGTTAGGTGAGTCGAGAACACCCAAAGTCCAAAGTTACGATGCGCACAAGGAACCTATTGAGCCGGACCCACATGGAGGTCCTGTGGCCTCGACCAATGAACATCGAAGGAACTTGCGAGAGGTGTATTAACTAGTTCTAAGCTCAGTTTTGTGGGTGACGACCGTGGATGGAAATCCCTAGACAAGGAATAATATTTGAGGCCCTGAATGGAGGTTTTAAGTTCTTAATAAGAATGAAATTTCGATGCCCCACCATGGGTGTGTTACAAATTGTATCAAAGCATGGTTACAACACTCGACCTGCTTGGGATCATGGACCAATTGCATAAAAACCATATTTAAAGAACTTTAAGGGTGACGCCGTACCTTACCTCCTTCCTAAAAAGTTTGGTTAAGCCCTTACCACAGAAAAAAATTAAATCTTCCTACTGTGTGTGTGTATTTAAGAGATATAAACTATGTTTTGTTCATGAACTAATAGACTGTTAGATAACAAAAAGTTTTTTTTTAGCACTCAAGCAGCCGATTAGCCACAGGAAACTGCAAACATAAAGGATGGTGATGCACCATGAAGTGGGGGATGGCTCCCACAATAGAGACAAAGAATCTGATGAAAGAAGGGTGGTAGAGACCCCTACAGATATGGCTAAAACTGTAAGGAGTCTCATGGTTGAATTACAGAGATGCAAGGCCAACAATGAGAGATTGATAAAAGAGTAAGAGAAGAAAACAAAAATTAATGCAGTCTTGCTGCAGAGTTTATCTGACATATAGAGATAGCTGCAACATGGACCTGCAACCGGTCATGTGGACCGAAAAAAAATGAAGAGGAGCCGAAGTCCACCTGAGATACGAAAACTTGGTCCCATAAGTGGCCACACTAGGAGGAGTACCTTGAGAAAGGTCCAACCTAGAGACAAGAGACACTCATCGGGAGAATCCTCTGGAAAGGAAGCTGATGACTCAGAGGGATCTTCTAGTAGTAAAACTGGGTCACATTCTCAAAGGAAAAGGAAGAAACAAAAGCATTCCAAAAGTCACGACCTTGAAGAGTTCAAGAAATCCAAACCACCCTCTTTCGATGGTGATATTAAGAAAGGGGAAGAGGAAGAAGCTTGGCTTCTTGGATTAAAGAAGTACTTCATAGTCCATGATTTCTCTGAAAACTTGAAGGCTCGAATAACCATCTTCAACTTGCATGGAAATGATTCCATTTGGTGGGAATAAATTAAGAATGTGAAAGGAATCTATGAAGAGGACTGTTGACGGGCATAAATGAAACACCGTCAACTGGAAGGTTAGATCCAGACCAGGGTTGTCTAATTAACCCAAGCCGTTTGGTATGATCTGACCTGGCGGGTTTAATGGCTCTGTTAGCCAACTAAATTCCTAAAAACAGTAAAAGAAATAAACTAATCTAAAACTATGATTCTAACAAATGATATATTACTTACTATTGTTTATTAAAAGGAAACATGAATATACAAATGATTATAAACAATCTATATGCAATTTACAAGGTTTACTTGAAATCTTGCGAAAATGAATGTTCACAATAATGTTTCAAAATAAAATAAAGTAAGAACATAAATATTTTTTGTTTTTTTAATGTTTAAAGATTTTAAACTAATAAATACTAAGAAAATACAATTGAAACAATGACACAGCAACTGTCAAAGCTAATTAATGCAATCATCATCTCATTCATATATAAAAAAATCTGAATAAAAGAAAGCAATGCACCTACTAACCTCTCACTGATCAACATTACTAAGCTAAATTCATATCTCTGTATTTGTATAAGGTCCTCTTAACCTGTGTCAAGTGTAAACCTATGACAAAAGCAAGCATAATACTTCCTGAAGAAATTCAAGGAAGTGTTTCATATTCTAGAGCGAGTTTAAAATGACAGAAAGACAAATAATTATATATCTTGTGACCTTGAAATGTCCAATAACTGAAAATGAAAGAAATTCCAATTCTAAAGAATGGTGTTACCATCTATATAACATCAGATGTAAACTCAAAATACTTGAATAGATGATCAGTAACATATATAAACTAAACCAAAAGATAATGAACAACATAAATAAAAACATGATATAAAATATTATGTGCAGAACTGACTAAAGCTAATTCGACACAGATAACATCTCACATCAAGAAATTACATGAGAAGACAATGAAAAAACACTGCAAAGTTTACACAGGATGAAACCCAAAGAGTAAACTGATTTCTCATATAGTTTCAACAAAATATGTTCATCATATGGTCCAGGAAGAACTTTTGGGATAATAGACTCTTAAAGATTGAAAAAAAATAATATATAAACGATAACAATTAACCATGTATTGATAAAACAGACTAAAACTAATTTAAATCAATGCATAATCAATTATTCAAAGAATATGAAGATATTATAATGAAAATAAAACCATTTTACTCACAAGACAAAAACCATTAAGCAATATGAAATTCCATATTCTTCTTTGAAAATACTTGTCCATTCTCCCAAAGATTCCAACCATCCGTTACTCCATTTGAAAAGAAAAAAAAGTTTACAAAATAAATAATATACAAAAGAGAAAGGATAAAAATTATCTTCTCCATTTCTTGGATCTTTTGGCTCTGAAATTTTTCATATATTTATACCATGAATGAACAGTCTGGGCATCACTAATAATTACCACCACCTGAAATTTTCCTCATAAAGAGACACAAATATCTCTCAAATCGTGCATGTTTTTGGGAAAATTCTCGTGTGTAAGCTAAATGGGTCCATTTTGGATATGGGTTTTCAACCGTGTCTTCCGATTCCTCATGGTTTGGCTGAAATCAGTCCCGCAAAATCATTTGTCTATTCTTGACGCATTTCCAAATTTTATCTATTGTTGCTCATAAATTTATTTGCAACAATCCAATATTATTTTTGGATCAATCATCTTGAACATATTTAGATAATAAAATCAAGCCATAATCATATCAGTACCAAATAAATGATAATAGAAACCTGTGAAACAAAAAGAAACCTAAATTAATAACCTAAAAATTGTGAATAAAACAAAATCTAGAACAGTAAAATTAAAATGAATTTAAACTAACTATAAGTTCTAAACAAACATTGTTTATATTTTCCTTTCAAATATGATCTTAAAATTCTAGAAGCTTCAAGTTGATGGAGAGGAGAAAAATTTTAATTTTGAGTTTTCACAAAATCAAACAAATGATAGATAATTCTTTTTTTTTTATTATTTTTATTTTGAAATGAGATGCAAAATGAAAAAAGAATTTAATTAATTAATCCCACCAAATGATTTTTTGAAAATGAGAAACCAACGAAGATATTATTTGATGAAGTATTGAACCCGTTATTCAAAATAGTCAAACTTTCTAATGAGCAAAAGAATGAACACATAATCATAATTTAAACGAAAGTAAACAATTGATAAAAATTAACGTTTTTGTTTAAATTGAGATTTCTATGCTCGTTTCTAAATTTTGACATATACTCTTGTAATGAATGTCTCATACTATAGTGAATGTCTTAAGTTTGTCTCAAACCAAGCCAAGGTATGGAACTATTTGAAAATGTTGATTCTGTAGCTCATTATAATTATCAAGATTCTAATGAGGGCCCTTTAAATTTTGTAAAACTTTAGGGAGAGTTGTTGGGGACCAACAAATGGCGACTTACTGGGTGAAGCAATTATCTCTGATCTGGTAAGATTTCATCTCAGGAAGAAAAGAATAAGACTTGAAAAAGGATTTAAGCTCCCTGAAATAAATTCACTTTGAGACCATAGAGTATTAGGATAAGCTCAATGTTATAATCATACAATAGAATTTTCTTTGCAGGGGATTATAACCTGAAATAATTTCTTAATCAAATAGTCACTATGTTTATAAAATAACTTCAATACCGTTGACAGAGCCACTACTGCCAACAGGAGTCCATAACCTCGGTAGGGATGCCATTTAACCCACTCAAGTACTTTAATCCCATCCAATAGTTGTCTATCCACATGATGTATACTTCCATAAAAGTTAACTTAAAAGCATATACCTGCTACCTCTTGACCCGAAATTGCTTCGCCGCCAACAGGCCTGATCAGTACCCCAACGAAGTTGTCTTGGTATCATGTGTTCATTTACCCACTGCCAACGAGCCTGTTTAGTACCCCGATGGGTTTACACACACTTCCCACACTTAAGTGCTTCCAACCCTCTTATGCCAATTTTCAATAATAATCCAATTATAGATTTATTGATGAAAAGGAGAGCGGGGTGATACTGGAGGTTAATTGCAATAAAGGTGAATAGTTGATCATGTTATTTATTTTCTTTCAAAACTAGAAGTTTTATCATGGTTTAGAGATTTTAGATTTCCTTTAAGAAATCATCTAGAGAATGGGGAAGCACTTAAAAGTGATTCGTTAAGAATATGGATGACGTAAAAAGTCTAAGGATAATCGTAATTCCCAAAGAGCTTGACACATTTCAAGGGTAATACTCTGACAAAGATCGTTTAGGATTTCATAGTACTCAACTGACTTACAAATCAATTATCTGAGCTGAACCTTAACATCAAAAATTGTTTGAACTATTTCAAATTGATTTCAAAAAAATAATTCTTGAAATGAATGCTTCCTTCAACAATTGCTCTTTGATCAGAAATATAATTATTCAAAAAGACAGACAAGAAGAAAGTTCAATCAAAGAAAGAAAAAAAAACAAAACACACAACAAACTGAATCAGATTTTATTAATGAGATTCAAAATAGAAGTATATCAAAATAAACAAAATTGAAATAGAAAAAACACACTTTCAGAAACATTTTTGGCCAAAGATAGACCCGAGCTTTGGGATCTACTACCATCTCACTGTAAAATAAAGGAAGAACTAAATAATATAAAATATCACATGCGAGCAAGTTCTTTTCTTAATATAGTGATGCATGAGATGTTAATTTGACCAAGAATTATTATAAAAAATAAAACAGACTAAAAGAAAATAGAAAATTCCTTATTAAGATGAGTGCAGTCCTACTCGTGGAACCTTGGGTTAGGGTTGAATTGATAGTTCAAATTTACTTATCTCTTTACTTTCCATTTAAATTTTTCATGATGATACTATGTTTTTGAAAAGAAATATTCAACGAAAAGCAGAGAGAAAAAGATTTAAAGTTGACTTCCCTGACAACAATCATATTATGGTTCTCTTGGTGTGCCCACTTGTGTTCATAACTACATTATTACAAAGAGAAACACTGAGAAATAAAACTAAAGGAAACCTACTCCTAAATCTACTCTAAACTACTAAATAGATCAAAACGCTAAGTAAAATCGTATTTCCAGTGCAACCACAAGAGCATCTTCAATCCTGCAATGCACAGAAATTCGAAAATCAGAATAAAAGTATGTAGCATTTGCACATACAAAAGAAATATGTCATGCTTACCTTTTATATATTCTTTTAAAAACAAAACAAGCACGACCTTACCACTTTTTTGAAACTTCTTGATGTATGAATCCTCCAACCATTTTTCAATCTTGTCGTGATATGGGTCATAATGGCATGAAAGAGTGTAAGTAAGTTTGGAAAACTTGTCAATATTATGGGGACATGAAATAACCATTAGCCAAGGCCGAAGTGCTCCATCCTCTTGACAATTCTCCAAGTGTTCACCCATTTCTTCACACGGAGGATCTAAAAAAATCATGTCATGCTTACTTCCTATATATTTAGGTAGGAACAAATCAAACACAACTTTATCTTTATTATGAAGATTTTTTAGATATGAATCTTCAAGCTATTCTAAGATCTTGTCATAAAAATTAGGATGCAAACTAGGACTTCGATGAAATGGATATATCAATGGGGAACACATCATAAGAGGATTCATGACATCGATTAGATTATTGGTTTGAACGCTTCCTTTGATGATATTGATCGTTTCAAAATGTGAAGCATAAAAATTAAAATTCGAACTAATCAAAGAACGAATATGCAATGTAGAATATTCGATCTCTAAGAATGAGTGCATTGTCTTTTTAAAAAATAAATCATGTAAAATCATTTTGCAACATGTCTTTTTTCCATGCGAGTGATGAAAGTGAAAGAACATCAAATCCAACTTCATAAATGTTATGCTTGGAATTAATTTCACAAAATATTGGCATATCGAAATTTTTTGATTGTGATGGCAAAGAGTAAGATATTGTGGGTAAAGTATCAAGTCCACTAGAATCTAAGAAGAGATCGGGATATAAAGAGTAAAAGGAATCAGAAATGAGCACATGAAAAGAATCTCTTGAGCTATGATATTTATCAATGGTATTCTCAAGACATTCCTCTTTACTTTCCTTAAGACCTTCACTCTGTTTTGGTGATAAATCCTTCAACATAATATGATCATCTAAATTCACCTCATGTATGATAGACAATTCAAATCTTTCATGAAAAACATCCAATCTTTCTTGTGGATAAGGTATGATTTGTGGATGAAGGTTTAAGGTTTCTTCTTCCAATTGCAGATCTACATCTCTAATCAGTTTCATTGGAATGTTAGAATGCTTAAGATCATTTTCATCACATAAGTGTTCTTCAATAACTGAATTTATGTATTGATTAGAGCAAGGGTTAGAAGAATATGGAAATTAGTGGATTTTTCCTCTTGCTAAGTTTTCCATGATCCATATTCCTTGGCGATCTGTTCTCCTTGATCCTCTTGTCCAATGACTCGCTCTCTCGTACTTCGCTCCTTCTTTTCTTCTACTTTGACCACTTCGACCCGATCTTAGTCAACATGTCTTCTGCGTAGCTCACATTTCATCTTTTCTCTTCCTTTTCCCTTTATTTTCTTCCTTAGTCCATACCCAAGGGCCAACATGCCCCCAACACTCACCTGTGACTCATCCCAAGACACTTTGATTTGAACCTTTTTCTTTTCTTCGACTTCATACTATGCAACACAGCCTATGATTTCGGCTTAGTTCCTCCCCACTGTGTGCAGATTGTCTTTTCTGTGTTTGGTACCCAGTTTCAACTGCACCTGGTACCTAGACCCTTCTCCTTATGCTCTTATTGAGAGATGCAAGGAAACTGGTTGTCATAGTACAATTTCAACCAATTTCCATTCACCAAACCTTCCTTCCATTCTCCATTCAAAGTCTTCAACTGCGAAGCTCCTCCTTTTGTAAAATATGCAACCTCATATGGTCCCAACCAATGTGTTCTGAACTTCCCTAGATGCTTCATGAACTTGTTTTCATATACCGATACTAGATCTCCTTGCTTAAAGGCTTTCTTCCTGATATCTCTATCATGGTAACACTTCTCTCGTTCCTTCTGTACCTGCTGATGGAATCCTGCAATAAATATGTCTTCCCCTAGCTCTACCAACTGCACAAGTCTGTCTTGCAGAGTGCCAGTGTCATCCATATCTGTGAATGCTACAATTCTCAGGCTAGGAAATAAGTATTCCATCGGTACTATGGCTTCTAGACCATAAACCAACTTAAACAGAGTCTACATTGTCAACTTCTTACAAGTGGTTCTATAGGCCCATAGTACTGCTGGTACTCTCAAATCCCAGTCATCTCTGTTTACACAAAAAATCTTCGTCAGTGCAATCTCCAAGATATTGTTGAAGGCTTCAACTGTACCATTTTCCTGCGAGTGGTATGGAGTGCTCTTCTAGTGATGGACTTCAAATTCCTGAGTCAAAGCTTCAATAGTCTTATTAATAAAATGTGTACCTTGATCACTCATAAGTACCTTCGGGAATCCAAACCTGGTTATGATATCATCAAATATGAATCGTGTAGCTGTAGTTTCACTACATTCCTTAACTGCTCTTGCTTCTTCCCATCTAGTCAAATACTCTATCACAGTGGTAATGTATCTTGCTCCTATGCGCTTCCCTGGTGGGTTGATAAGTCCCATGAAATCAATGGCCCATTTCTCAAATACCTATAAGGTTAGATGGGGTGCTAAAGGCATCTCATCTCTTCTGGAAGGTTTCCCAACTCTTTGGCACACATTGCAAGCTCTATAGTATTATTTAGCATCTCTGTCTAAAGTGGGCCACCAGAGGCCAGCTCTCAGAACCTTTTGCACTATCGCTTTCCCCTCGAAGTGTCCTCCTGTGATGAATTCATGTGATTCTACCAGAATTAGTGGTCTTTCTACCTCCATAACACATCTCCTCAAGATCTCATCAGATCTCATATTATATAGCCGTCCATCTATAAGTGAAAAATCTACAGTGCGCACTACCAGCTATTTCTTCTGAATGACTGTGTCTTCAGAAGGTGCCATTCCTGTTGATAGGAACTGAAATATCTCGATGAAGTGATCATCAATATTCCTGATGTCTAGTAGCTATGCATATGGAAGTGTATCCTCCAAACTAGTAGGTTCCTCTCCATGTTCTACCCTATACAAGTGGTAAGGTCCCTTGTTCATTCTTCCCGGCTTTACCACAATTTCAAAATAATATTCTTGAAATAACAGAATCCATATGCATATCCTTCCCCCCAACACTAGCTTGTTGACTAAGTATTTCAGTGTAGAGTGATATGCGAACATATTAAAGTGTCCTCCCAACAAGTAGTGATGAAACTTTTGCAACACATACACCATGGCTAAACCTTCTCTCTTAGTGGTGGTGTAATTTATCTCAGCTGTTGAGAGCTTCCTGCTAGAAAATGCTAACAGGTGGTCAATATCTCCTGCTCCTGGTTGTTCTAACACTTCTCCCAATACAATAGAGGATGCATAGAAATGCATGTGAAATTCCTTACTCCATTCTGGGAAAACCATAATAGGTGCAATAACCATTTTCTGTTTCAGTGTGTCGAAGATCTGCTAGAATTCTTCTATCCATTGAAACTGACAATATTTCTTCAAAAGCTTCTCCATGGGTGTTATGATCTGTGCATAGCCATTAATGAACTTCCTGTAGTATCCAGTATGTCCCATCATAGTGCACAACTATCTAACTGAATTAGGGGGTGGGGTGAGGGGTAGATCAACAATAATGGAAATATTGGACGGATTGACCAACAACCCTTACTTACACACAATATCACCTAACAAAACTCCAAAGGGTGAAAATAAAATGAATTTCTTTATGTTAAGGGAAATATGACATTGCCTTCACTTATCCAACATTAGTCTTAAGCATTCAATATGATTTTGCAACAAGATAAAAACAATCTAATCGTCAAAATAGGCTTCCAGAAATTTATGTAAAAACTCCTTGAATGATTCAACCACCACCCTAGAAAATATGGCTGGTGCATTCTTCAGTCCAAAAGGCATCATTGTATATTGGTAGGATCCCCATTCTATTGCAAATGTGGTCTTATGGAGATCTTCCTTGGCAATCCTGATCTGGTGATAACCTGGAAATCCATCGGTGAAGGAGTAAACTTCCTGTCCTCCCACATTATCTAACACTTCATCAGTAAATGATGTAGGGAATGGATCATGTAGACATGCACCATTTAGTTTCCTCAAGTCTACACATATTCTCATCTTTCATGTTTTCTTGTCTTGAACCACCATAGGGCTAATCCATTCTGACTCTTCAACGGGTTCTATGATTCCTTCTTCCAACATTCTGTCTAATTCAACCTTAACTTTCTCCTTATATTTGAGATTCAATCTGTATGGCCTCTGCTTGACTGGTCTTGCATCTAGTTTTAGGGGAATTTTCATTTCTCCCATAGGTCCTTTAATTCCCTTCATATCAGTGAAATTGGTTGGAAACAAGTCCTGATATTCATGCAGTAATTCTGTGATCTTATCAATAGTGGCATCATCCCAATAATCTCCCATGTTGGCTAGTTTAGGTGCTTTCTCTGTCCCAATATTGACTTTCTCAATTTTAATTGGCTATCCAATAAAAGGTAGTTCGACTCCTGGTCCTTCTATATCTCTTTGTCCTTATGTTTCTGTGATGTTCACATTCATAGGAGCATCGTCTTCATCGACATTGATATTGTAACACTCTTGCAGTTTCTGAAGAGGTGCAGTCCATTCATCCTCATCTTTCTCCAAAGGGAGGTTAGGTGCCTCCTCAAATACTTTCTATCTTATAACCTAAAAACCTTGATCTACCATAGGGTACTGACTTTCAAATAAGAATGCGGCTACAAAATTCTGAGTCATACCTTGCCAATTTGCAGTGATGAGGCGTAGTTCTTCTTGAAGATACCAGTTGATAGGTGTTGTATCTAGTGTGCTAATGAATTTATGCACCCACTTCTTCTGAGGAATGCTACTCCAGGATTCCTCACAACTTCACACATGGTATTTAGACAACTTTAACCTGCGTTTCTAACTTCGCACCCTTCTACTTGATCAGAAAAATGTGTTGTTATCAAAGTGTGACATTGCACCCAGTCCATGATGTTTTTCTTATGCACTCCCCACCATATTGATGGAGTTTCTTTCAAGGCCATGTACAGTGCCAAAAGTCTCTGTTGTACTGGTACAATTTCTTCAAATTCCAGTAAGAAATTTTCTAAGTGATTCAAACCATCAAAGGTGGGAAAATTACTTATTGTTGTGCCAATCCAACGAACTTCTCTGGTCAATATAGCACATCGCCATGCATAAAATTCATACATCTTGTTCTTATAGTTCTCTAGTGCTTATTCTGAATCTGATGAACATGCGTTGTCCCTTCGCTAGCTTAAATTCCCATCTGTTGTAGGATTAATGTAATCCTGCTATCTTGTGGTCAATTTGGATATATTTTCTACTTCATATGTGTGGTCCTCTTCTCTTATGGGATTTGTATATCTATGAACTTCATTAGGATCCATAGGTGCAATGAACGTAAGGCCGTCACCTTCAAATGCCATTATTCTTTTCTTTAAGTTAACAATGGTAGAATTATTGAAATCCCAATCAATTCCTAACAGCGCGGGATAAGGACAACTATCGTCAACTATCTCAATTACTTCAAAGTCTACAAACATTCTGACCCCGTTGATGTCCACAGGGACATGTTCCAGTCTTCCAAAGGGGCTCACAGCCTGCTGCTTGGCCATCCTAAGCTTGATAGGGGAATAGATCAACTTAGGTTTTCCCATCAGTGCCCAGGTCTTCTTCGTCATAACATTGACCTCCGAACCTAAGTCGAGGACCACATAATCTATATCATAATATCCAATCTGAGAATTCAGATGTAGCTCCTTATTTATCCTTCTCTTTTTAAATACTTGATGTACTTCTCTACTCAGTAAGAAATCTACCTTTCCTAGCTCATACTATCTGATCAAATTTTGTATCTCTTGTACATTGCTTTCATCCTTTATTAAATTAATGCAAATCCATAATAATTACATAATCTCGCTTACCTCTTTTCCTTATCTAGGTGAAGCAGAATGATCAAATTCTAGAGGCATTCCATATTCTCTGACTTCTGGTCGAGATTTTGATGAAGAAGCCTGGTCTCTCCCGAATTATTTTCTTACTTCCTCAAATATCTGTTTCTCTTTCTTTGGATCAAATTCTTGTGTCTTCTCAGTAGCTTTTCTGACTCCTGATTGTTTTGTAGTCTTTCCTAGTGTTACTTTCTCTTCTCCTGTAGCAATGCCTCCTCTAGTGATAACAATGACTCTGGGATCCACTCCACGAGGTTTTGTTGAGATCAGTTGTATTTGTTGGTTTCCTCTTCATCTCTCCCGAAGTTTGGCTAACAATGCAGGACAATATTGTATGACATGTTGAAATGATTTGTAGTAGCTGCAAGTGGTACAAGGGTTCTAACAGTCCCTTGCCAAGTGTCCCATTTGTGCACAATTATAACAAATGATCTGACCTCAACCTCAGACCATGCCTCCTCCTCGTACTCTTCCTCTGAATCCACCATGAGGGTTGAAGTTTCCTCTTCCTGGGGAATTATACTGCCACTACTACATATTGTAAAAATTCCGACGTTTTATTTGCGGCGTTATGGACAAAATTGTCCATACTGTCGCAAAATAGAGAAAATTTATAAAAAAAAAAATTGATGTTGCCCGATAACGTCGCAATTTCCACGTTAACGTCGCAATTGCCACGTTTTCCACTGGAACGTCGCTCTTGCCACGTTTTCCACTGGAACGTCACAATTTCCACGTTAACGTCGCTCTTGCCATGTTTGTGAAGATGTTTGTCGCAATTGCCACGTTAACGTCGCAATTGCCACGTTTTCCACTGGAACGTCGCTCTTGCCACGTTTTCCACTGGAACGTCACAATTGCCACGTTAACGTCTCTCTTGCCACGTTTGTGAAGATGTTTGTCGCAATTGCCACGTTAACGTCGCAATTGCCACGTTTTCCACTGGAATGTCGCTCTTGCCACGTTTGTGAAGATGTATGTCGCAATTGCCACGTTAACGTCGCTCTTGCCACGTTAACGTCTCTCTTGCCACGTTTGTGAAAATGTATGTCGCAATTGCGACGTTTGCGAAACTAGGTTTTCCCCTCCAACGGTCACCTTAGTATGTTCACCTATAAATATGTTGCATTTGACGGATGTTGCGACAAGTTTGCGGGTCTTCTCAGCGAACAAAAAATAGATAT
>ML779036.1:1171441-1219567 GCA_009831015.1 Picea engelmannii
TTTCAAACGTTGCAATACCGACGAAAACTAGGTCGTCGGAAAAACGACGTCATGTGAAACGACGTTTGAGGGGGTCCGAGGTTTGTCGGTCTTCCGACAATAGAAAGTGGCAATTGCGTCGAACGCGCCGTCGGAATTTGACCGAAATGTAGTAGTGTGCGTATTTCTTCCTTCCTGCTGTACTTCACCTTGAATCCTATAGGTATCTCTTGAACTTTCATGCAAGAGATCATAATCTCTATAGTCCTTCTCATCATGCCCCACAGATTTACAGAATGTGTAGTAAATATTTGTAGGCGTTTGAACATATTTTTTCTTGTAATAGAATTCACCAAAGAGATGTCTATTCCTACATATGTCACACCAAGGTAGAGTAACTTGCCTCAAAGTTCTTGGGGATCCAGAAGCCAAGTATTCATGGAATAGGGGACAATGATCCTTATCATGACCTTCTGACTTGCATCTGATACACCGGATGTCTTCTCTTTTATCTTTTCCCTTGTCTTTCTTCATGTCTTCAACCTGCAGAGACAAGCTTGTTAACTGACTCAAGATTTGACTCAAACCTGAGTTGGATTCTCCCATGGGGGTTTATTCTAGTTTCATGGAGATCTCCAGTGCTTCAGATTGTGAATAAATATTCTGCTGCATCATAGGGAACCTAATGTGTGGTAGGAGGGCAACAAAGAACCATTCCTTATTCTATTCATCTGGGATTTGAAAACTCAAACGGCCTGTTAAGGTCTTAAACCTCTAATCAAACTCCCAAATAGGTTCAATTACTTTCTTCTTGAGTTTTTCTAGCTCTATAATGCACTGTGAATTTGATTTGGGTTTCTTGAATTCAACAATAAACACAATATTAATATCGTTCAATGGTTTTGACTGTGCAACTCCTTGGACAAATTTCATGTGCCAACTCAGTGCGCAGCCTCTTAGGGTAGTACTAAACTGAGCTCTCTTAACAGCTTCATTGATGACATTCTTAATACTTCACACAACCTCACATAGAAACCAGTGGTGATCAGGATCTTCAGATCTATCTCCCCTAAAGGTGGGTAACCTCATCTCATTTGCCATAGATATTCGTAGGTTTCCTGACTGAGTATGTGCTATACTACTTGTAACAATGCTCTGAGTGATCTAATGAATCTAACTACTTTGATTACTCTGGTTACTTAATGCTGCTAAAACAACAAGAGGAGTAATAGTAATTACTTCGGTAGTCGGTGCAGTTCCTGAAGTTTCTGATTCTTCTCGGTGAGGTTCTTCAATCTTCTCTTCTTCTAGTCCAACAGACCTTGAATGTGTTGGCAAATATTTATGAGACAGCGAATGGCATAAGTACAGGAAGAAAGTAACAGACGGGCATAAATAAATATGGCATGAGTATAGGAAGAATGTACAGAGGATTGTTGGCACGTTTTACAGGCAGCATATACTTGTCATTGATGGCAAGTACAGTAGTGATGATGACTTGAGTACAACAACGATGATAATCGGTGTAGTGATAATCGGGGAAGAGAAACAATCGTGTTCGTTGGATCTCTTCCTGAATTCCCGATGGTCGTCAGATCTGAATAAGAGCATGCTGAAGAAGTAGGCCCGCAAGGTTTGAGAATCATTTATGTTCGTTGGATCCCCTTCAAATTCCCGATAGAACGAGGGTTGTCAGATCTGAATGTAGACAAGAAGAGCACATTGAAGAGGATGATAGATATCAGATGTTAGATCCAAGCACAGGACCCAACCATCATTGGATCAAGGAGAACCTGCATGCTCTTTAAAGTACAAGGAGAAGTGGGTGTACACAATTCCGAAAGAAGGAGGACCGTCCATTTACGGGTAGGACACGTGGGGATATATCGTCAGTTCGCTGAATGGAGAGTCAAAGGAACGATGTTCCCTAACCTCTCGAAATCGTGATATCCGAAATCGTGATTTAATCTCAGCCGTCGGATTAAGGTTGAATCTGGACCGTTGATTCCAGGCCATGTCGGAGTTTTCGCGAATCGTGACATGGAGAGACAAGAAAACAATGCAACAAGAATGACGAAATTGCGATATGTGAAATCGCGATTTAATTGCAACCATTGAATCAAGATTGAATCTGGACCATTGATCCAAGTCCATTTCGGGGTTTCGAGGATCAAGTGTTGGAGATGTCAAAGAATATTAACATCAAGAATCCTGATATCGCGATATGCGAAATCGCGACATAATTGCAACCGTCAGATCAAGATGTGATCTGGACCATTGATACAACTCCATTACGGAGTTTTGTGGATCGAGACTTTGAAGAGACAAAAACACTGAACATAAAGAGTGTCGAAATCACGATGTGTGAAATCCTGATTGAATCTGAACCGTCAGATCAAGATATGATCTGGACCGTTGATCTGACTTCTTTACAGAGTTTTGTGAATCGGGATTTGTAAGTGACAAGAACATTGAACATCAGGTATGTCAAAATCACGATATGCGAAAATCGTGGAATGATCTGAACCGTCAGATCAAGTGTTGATCGGAGGGTTACTGTTCTCTCTCACAGTTAACTTCTTAGTTTCAAATCTGTTAGCAAAATGGACTCATGATTACCGATTAGTTGGCGTTTCAATTGCTGAGACAGTTGTCTCCCTTTTTCCTAAGGAAATGGGAAGTTGAACCGCTGTGTGTGTGTATAAAAGAAAATGAGACAGACAACGTGAGGTTGGGTGTTCTGTATGAGAAATGAATAAAACTGTAAGAAAGGGAAGATCAGATAGTGCAGAGTGAGATGGAGAATATGCACAGTGTGAGACAAAACTCAGGAAAGAGTAACTGAAGATGAAGAAAACTTGAAGCTGAGAATAATTACAAAAGAAGTTGATGCAGAGCAGACCTGCTGAACAGACAGAGGAAGAAATGAATTGCAGAACAGTTAGAAGATGACCAGATGTACAGAACAAAGAAAGATTGGTAAGAATTGATGTATCTGTGTAGTTGAATGTTTATTTGTTCATTTCTATTTTAGGGAGGTTGGGAGGTGCTCAGAAGGACTTTTGTCCTCAAAGGTTCAATTGAGAGCTTGAACACAGGAAGTTGTAGCTTCCATCTGGTTGCATCCATAGAAACCAGGGTGCCAGGGTGGTGTAAGGGAGAACAAGTGTTCTCTGTTATACAGGTTGGAGCCTGTGTAACTGGAAGTTGGTGCTTCCATCTAGTTGGTGCTGGAACATTAAGGGAGTTGGTGCTTCCTTCTAGTGGGTGCTAGAGAAACTAGAGAGTTGGTGCTCTCAAACAAGTTGCAGCTTGTAAAAAAAAGGTAGCAGCCTCACATTGAGTCGATGCTCAATTATAGATGATGTACAGAACTTAAAAGACTGCCTATCATTTCGAAGAAGAAGAGTTTTTCTCCCTTTATGGGTTTCCTCGTGAAAAATATGTCTCTGTGTATACCTTATGTGTGACTGACTTTTACTGTCCATATGCTGTATATTGTTGATGATCACTTGAAGAAAGATTAATAATGTTTTAATAGAGTTAAAATTGCTTAAGCTCAATTACAACTGATTCACCCCCCCCTCTCAGTTGTCTTAGTAATTTCAATAGAATGTTCCTCATTCAATAAATCTTCTTCTTCTTCACTGTAGAACCCTTCTTCCTGTGTTAGTGGTTCGTGATTCTACTCAAACAAGTTCACCAAAGGAACTTATCTGAAGATTCTCCCACTGCACGTATGTCCAACCTCTTTGTCATTGTCGATGTCTGAATTCTTGAACATTAGATTTCCAATCTAACCCACTACTGTATCTTCAAGATGTTCTTCTCATGCAATAGCATATTGATCTTTAGCTTCAAAAAATGTAAAAAATTTCCTCTAGGTCCCTTAAATAAATATCTCTCTACTTGGCTATATGAATCTACTCAGTCAATAGAAAACTCGGTGATGTACCATCCAATGGTGCTATCAAACTAGTGATCTACTTCTCTAGATATGACACCATCAATTGTCTTGAACTTCTTGATTAGCATCAATGTCCAAACCACATGCGATCTAGATCTGATCTCAAACTGGGTATCTGCTAATCTGGCTAACCACTCGTATAGCTCCTTATACATTCCTCCAAATAAAATATCATGTATATCAGTAAAGATATACCTTCCCAACGAGTCTTCTGTGCTAAGATTAGGGTTCTTGTTCTGGGCTTCTGCGAAGTCCTTTTCTTTTTCTTCTATCCACTTCCAAATCTCTATCTTCTATGGAAACCACCTTGAAATTCAATCAATAAGATCTCGATCCCGGTAATAGAACCATTTGTTGGCACAAGGGAAGACCCAGGGTTCAATTCTAACAACGCACCAACAAGCCCTAACTACTAGCCCTTTCGACAACACCTGCAAAGCAAATGTAGTCTCACCCGAAGTAGCAATAGGGGGTTGCAGGACACAGGTGTCTACAACTAGAGGAAATGCAAAGTGGATCCAATACAACAACAACACAACATATAGATATCATTTACCAACTTAGTCCTACTTCGCACAATTATATCTCAGATCTAACATAATAATGCATCAACAGAGTAACAAAGAAAATAACACAACATCAATCACACAGGACAACAAGATATACGTGGTTCACCCTCTCCCTAGGGCTAGGTCCACAGAACTGTGTTTCTTGATATTATAGGAAAACATACAGTTCTATTTGTGCTCTTAGCTTGCAGATCCCTCTCTTCTTCTCTCTCTTTCTCCCCCCTCCCTGCGCACCCAGCTACAGGGTTGATCTTTGCACCCAGCTGAAGATCTTACAATACCCAAGCATAGATGATTTTAGAGGCTAAATTTCGCAAATGGGCTAATTCTCCATGGTTTTTCCGAAAAAAAGATTTGCCAATTTCCATTTTTTCTAAACCTAATTCACCCAAATTCCATTGAATAAAATTATTTTACCTTAAAAATCACCAAAGTTTTATAGAAAATATATAAAATCCTTAGAAATTTGAATATTTTTACAAAACTATCGCCAAACATTTTGCATTTTGCATATTAAGGACTAGTAAGATTAGTCCATGTTTCTACATTTTAATATAAATTTCCATCCTTAAAATCATCCTTGTACCCAAGTGATATCACACATAACACTTCTCTCTCTCACAACAATAGTCTCTCTCTCTCTCTCTCGATCCACAAATATAATAATAGAAACATCAACAAACCCCTCTTCTCTCATCTAGGTTCTTAATTATACATTACAATAGATCACCGACAACATTAGGACAAACCCTAAGTGTCAAAACCTTAGATACCAAAACCCTAGGTGTCTAAAACCCTAGGTCGACTTGACCCACATTTTTCGGGCTTCGCCAACCCATCTTTCCTTCCTTCCCACAAAGTGCTCCAAAGCATCTATTAGTGGCTTTTTCCTCTTGCTGAGTTGTCCACGATCCATCTTCGTTGATGATCTATTCTCCTTGATCCTCTCTTCCAAAGGTTCTCTCCCTTGTACTTCGCTCCTTTTTTGCTACTTTGACCACTTCGACCTGATCTCAGTCAACATGTCTTCCACGCAGCTCACATTTCGTCTTTTTTCTTCCTTTTTCCTTTCTTTTCTTCCCTATTCCATACCCAAGGGCCAACAACTGGAAAGCCTCGGATGAGCAGAATAGGATTTGAGACCTCGAATGGAGGTCTTGAGTTCTTAAGAAGAATGAAATTTCGACCCCCCACCATGGGTGTGTTACAATATAATTAAATTATTAATAAAAATACATCCCTAGTTGAGATATGAGAGGGATGATAATGTTTAGGGGCTATGATTTCACAAGAGAGGGATATAAAGGGTCTCTAAGAGAAAACCCATGTTATTTTCCTAAGTTAATGTATCTTTACCATCTAATCCTCCCTTTGACTTATTATACACAATCATTGAATTCATGTAAGATTTTGGGTGAGGGAGTCAACTCACCTAGTTATGACAACATAGTCTAGTACAAGAAAACATGGGGGAAGTGTGAGACTCAAGAAATATTTTTGGGGAAGAGTGAGACTCAAGAAAGCATGGGAGAAGAAGGGAATTCAAGTAGGAGAGGGGAAAACTTTTAGAAGTTTGTTTTTAGGGATAGCAAGGGAGATTTGGGTGCTGGAAAGAGCACCAACGATACTGTTATTTAAGGTAGCCATTAGAGGGTTGAGTTTATGCTGAAAATTATGCAATGTGTACCTATAAATCAGGTTGTGAGCATGTGGTGCATTTTCTTATTGAGTAAATGACTCAAGAGACTTGAAAATAATTCTATGAGCAGTCCTATAATAATTGAGAATTATTGGAGTCCCTATATGTGGAATTTCCTGGCCAACCATGTCCACTAGAGCCGTGGAGGGAAGTGGGAAGGCCTAAGGGATTGTGTGGCAGAGAAGGGGGATCCCATTCCTTGGGTTGTGCAGGTTGAGAGGAAAGAGAGTTGGTGGATTGGAATTGTTGTTGGAGTTTAAAAATTGGGTTTTGGGATGCTATGTGTGGAGAGTGGATAGCCAAGAGGGCTATACCTCCTTATGGATTCATAGCCCTAGCATGAGGGTGTCCTATTGTTGAGAGAAATAGAATAATAGATCCTATGGTTGGGAGGAACGTCCTTTTTGGTGATTTACCAAGAGATAAGTGTTTTATGATATTGCTTATGTTTAATTTCACTGTGAATATGTTTTATATAAATATCGAATACTATGTATGGATTAATGATTTGCATTCATGATTTTTAATCTATTGTTAGTTGCATGAGTTTATATGACATGTTTCGTGCACATATTATTTAATTTGGTATCATATTTATGTTAAGTCAATTTTTTAGTAACATGGGTCCAACCAGGGAGTTGGGTATGTTGCGATGTGGTATCAGAGATTTTGGTTCAACACCAGATCCATATGGGCCAAATATTAGCACAGATGTGAGAAATTCACCGTTGCATAATTTCAGTTTGTGTTGAATTTGGGAAAAAATGTAATAGCAAAGTGGAATCCCCAAATTTTAAAGAAAATTCATGTTGAATTTTCACTCAAAATGGTTGAAGATATTATTAATGGCATCAATATGGAAGTTTCAAAGTTAAAAATTGGCCTAGGAGGTCGAATTTCATGTTTTCTTGGCGATTGTGAATTTTGGAGAATTGATGGCCTAGATCGCATTGAAATTGGAGATCAATGGTTGAGATTCACCTCGAGTCAATTTACAAATTACAAGTTTTTTGAAGAAAAAAATCCTTGATCATCGATGGATTTTTTCGGATGTCATTGAAAAGGTGGATTTTTTTAGAAATTGTTGATTGTCGATGGAGTTTTTCGGAGGTCGCCGAAAAAGTGGAGGTTTTTTGAAATCACCGGTTTTCGATGGATTTTTTTTGGAGGTCACACTAGTACAATAAGAACACATTATTGCAGAGGTTTTTATGGAATCTCCCTAAAAAATCTATCCCTTCTCTGTTTATAATGGAGGTTGTTAGTGGAGGCAAGAAATCATAGGTTTTTGCAGAGGTTTTTTTATTGGTGTGACTTTAAGATCGATATGCATTGGTGCATACATAAACAATAAAGCACTGGTGCATCAATGTTAAAAAGCACTGTCATACTTTATAATAAAAATTACATGCATCGAATAAATCATACTAGTGTCATTGAACATTACACCCCAGTGTGTCTCTCTGTCATCAAGTGCACTGTGGTAGGATAAATTAAACAAAAAATTACCAAACCAATTTTCATTGTTACAGTGAATCCTGTGCTTCCATACTCTCAAGAAATCATCGATGCTCACCCTTCTCCCAAAGACACCCTGTTTCCAATGCTCTACACTGACTTGGATAGCTCCATTCGTAGATTCCACACATTTAAAATTTTTGGAAATTACCATGAAGTTTAATTTCATATCAATGATGAAACCATGCATCCTTGGGACATAAGAGTCTAGGTAAATTGTTTATTACCTTCCTATTTTAATTTTCATCCAATTAAAATTTGAATTTATCTTGAAATTTGGCATTTTTTCAATTTGTTTTCCAATTTTGTGCAGTGAGCCTGAATGTTTTGACTCTCCTGAAAGTGGTGTGTACTGTGTTAAATTCATAGTAAGAAAAACTCTCGGTATGTCTCATATATATGTACGAACTAGTGTAATTTAAGAAACAACACCATGAAAAATTATAAAAAAAAAGCGGTGCGTCCTTTGGAAGGCCCTGCAACCGACACATAATTGGCTTCGACCAACATCGATATATTACACTAAATTAACCACACCGTTATATTGAAGATTTATAAAATTTAACATAGTGGTGCAGCCATTTTAACCAAATGCACCAATATTGTTTACAGAACCACACCAGGATATATATTACCAATCTTGACATAGTGGGGTGTCTTATTGGATGCCACATTCCCGATGCTCTACCCTTTATAATACACCTGGAACAAAACACAGTGCTCCACTATCACGGTAGCATTAGTGCATTAATAGTAACACATCACACCATTTCAATTGGAATAATGCAATTTAACAGAGTGGTTCCCATCAATCCAAAAAACACATTGGTGCTATAAAGACAACGACACTGGGATGAATTTTTAATAATCAATCAGAGTAGTGTGACTTATTAGACACATTGTTGCAATTTGTTGTGGTGCAACAATAAACATGGCACATCAATGTTTAAATACTAAATGTACACACTGTGACATATTTTGAAAATCAAGCATCACAATTCTTCTTCAATAAGGCCCCATTCTCGGTGTATTAGTAATGCAACACATCGCTAGACATCATGTCAGTGATATGGTAAAATCGACACACCAGTGTGTTTTTTTAACAAAGGGTACCAATGATTTGTGTGCCATAAATTTTAGCATTTCGGTGCATATTTGTTAACAAAATGAACTGGTGCAATTAAAATCATTGAATCGATGCGGTTAAAAGAATTGAACTAGTGCGATGCATCTTATGGGACGCACAACTCAAATACATAGTGGTGCGACAAGAAACATGGAACTCGTGCATATTAGTAACGACACCACACGTCGGTGTTGTTTTTATGATAGTGTGCATCGTCAACGAGGCATATATTCTATTTTCAGTGCATCGATTTCTTTTTAATATTTTTTTGCAAAAAAAAATAATTTTAGATTTTTTTAAATACATGTCATTTATACATGTATTTTTTTTATATTTTCTATTTATTTTATTTATATATGTGCCTAACAATATTGGTATATGAATTATAGATGACGAAGACAAGAAGAGGAAGAAATAAAAACAACAACAACAACATGTCAAGACACACACATTTGTGCGTGAGTGGGAGGCCAGGGAGAGGGAGAGGGAGTTGTTCTCTTGCCTTATTTCACAGTTGACATATGAAATTTTGATGGATGTTGTCTTCCTAAAGTTTTATCAAGAGGGTACATCCCTCAGGGAGAACTCTTTGTTATTAAAACAATTGATCCATGGCTCGGATCATGGGAGACAAGGGTTTAGGGTCAGTCCCAATATATGGTATCATCCCACAGAGGATGATGTCTATTTCATCACTGGGTTGTCTAGGAGGGGGGGGGGATTTACCACATTTCCCTATATTACCACCCAATGTTGCAGGAGAAGTACAACTAGCATATGTGCAGAAATATGTCCATACAAAGGTCCATTCCTTTTTAGAGTTTCAGGTTCGTGGTGGCCAGCTACGAATAAGTTCATTTGTTAGAGAGGATGTTAGGTTCATGTGTCTTTTTCTCTCACCACTGTCATAGTATATATATTATGGGAAATTCATTAGTTTTTCTATGTTGTATGATGTATATAGTAAATTATTGCAGATCCCCAATTGATTAGGTGGTCAAATAGTTCTTTGAGACAATTTTTTTGTGCAATAGATCACTGTCACACTATTTTATATGGGACAAGATTCTTCTCATTTCTGTTAGAGATATTTACACTATTTTTTGAGAGGGTTCATGTCACTCAGAAAATAGTACCCCAATTTCTTGCTAGGCCTATGTTTGATGCATGTATGTGCATGTCGGGGCAGTTGATTCCCAAGAAGGGCTAGTACAAGTTTCCCATTTTTCCAGTCGATAGGGATGTATGTAATTTATTGTCTAGCGAGAACAATCCTATAATCAATATTGAAAAATAACCATGTGTGGGGATGGATTGGAGAGGATGTCTAAACATCCAATTTATAGCAACCAAGCCAATAAATTAAAGAGGTAGTATTTATCTTTATGTTTTGATAAATCTAGTTGCATATTTTTATGTCTCATTTAATGCACATGCAATTTATTGTAACATTTTGTTTCAATTATATTATTATTATTTTCTATTGTTTACATATATTGACACATATGTTGGGGATGAGCCTCCCCAAAATGAGGATGAGGTGATGGAGGGGGTATAGGACCAAAATCCAATACAAATACCCTAAATGCCACATAGGACGGATCAGAGAATCTGGAGAGAGGTGGAAAATAAACTATGCGGTGTCATTACTAGTCAGGGAGTGGTACCCACACCCATTAGAGACATATTACAAATACACGATCTCTCTATGATATGGAGGAGCTTTCCTCATGACATGACATTGTTTATGCATCATATTATTGGTGTCTTCAACCTCATCAAGATGTTGAAGGGTGTTTCTCATGATCCCACTCCATCTATCTCATCAATAGAGCCATCCACATCCTATACTCCACCACATGGTCCTCCTCATCCTCTCGGTTCTCCTCCACATGAGTCAGATACACCATCTACTAATCCTCTTGCTTCCCCTCCACATGTGTCTGAACTTGCATCCACATATGATCCTCCTCCTCCTTCTCCTTCTTCCCCTCCACATGTGTTTGAACCTGCATTCACATCCGATCCTTTTGCTCCTCCTCTTCCAAATGATTCCCCTCCACATGTGTCTTAACTTGCATCTACGTTTGATCCTCCTCCTCCTCCTACTTATCCTCCATATGCATCACCATCCACCTGTAATACCCCTAGGCTGAACCCAATTGTAAATGTAAATGCAAATGTACTTAAGATAGTGAGTTGTTTGATATCATTTTTGTATGCACATTCCATGGTATAGTGCGCACATGTACTTCGATGTAAAATGACGAAGCATGCACATTCCAGGATACCATGCGCAACAAACTTAATTGCGTGCAATTTTGAGGCCAGGAAGCCTTTGTGTATATGTTGTATTTTATGGGCTGGTGAGCCCGTTATTATATGCTAGGATGCTTATGTTTTGACTTAGGCCAAAGAGACTAGATGTTAAAGGCCAATGAGCCTATTTTTGTATATCTCTTATCATTAATATAAAATACATCGCTGTGCACAGACCGACCGCAATAAAATAGTATAGGGGACTAAACTCCACTAGTTAGGGAAAGGGTGGGCTAAACATTAAGGAAAAGGGGCTAAGCTAGGGAGCTTAATCCAAAAAGGAATATTATATTAATATTCCTTAAAGTATAAAGTATGGATAATTATTTTATCCTAAGTTTTAAGGATGGATACAAGTGGGCCAAAGTAGCTCCCAACATGACAAGTGTCAAGTTGGGAACATGTATACATATAGCTTGGACTTAGTTCATCTTCCAATCATTTCATCATCATTCACTCACTCATGGAGTTGTCCTTCATACCTTCCTGTCACTGTACCTAATCAACCTGTATCTATACCCATACCTATTTTTTTACTTGGTTAGATTGGGAACTGGACTGAAGAACAGGGTTGTCAGGCCCGTGGAATACTGAAGAGGTGGGTTGTCAAGCTTGTGATAAATTTCTCTCTGGGTGGGAGAATTGTTGGGAATTGATTTCTTGAAGGTTCCAAACTACAACTACAGGGCTCTGAGACTTCCTGTTCGACCTGTTGTTGAAGCCCTCGAAGAGAAGTGGGGAAGTCGAGGGACTGTTGAGCAGAGAAGGGGAACACTTCCTGGGGTGGGACAAACATGTGGGGAACGAGGGACTGTAGGCTGCTAGTTTGAGCTGGCACATGTGACAAAGTCTTTCCTATTGTCTAAGATACATCATCCTGGTTGGGAATACCTTTACCCAGGTGGAGTTTAGTCCCAGCTCAATGGTGACCCACTACTAAGAGTGATGAGTAGTGTGGTCTAAGTCTAGGAGGTTCGTGGAAGGTCTGCACACAGTTGGTGACATTTTAACAAGATAAGTGTCCATTTTGTGTTAAATTACATGCTGCATTATTATGTATGCATTTATTTTTATGGGTTATTCCTTTGTGTGTTGCATGTATATTAATATTATCATTCTATATGAGTCTGTGCATTTGCAAAATGTATTTTTCTGATTTAAGTTATATATATATAGTTCCACAAGATTTTCTATGTGCATATGTTTTTATCTGTATACAGTTCGAAAAATGTTATGTGGCATAAATCAGTTGGATGTTGGGGATGTTACACCACCAATCCTTTTCTTTCTCCTAGTTCACATGTGTCATCATCCACTAACCCCCCCCCTCCGCCTACTCCTCTTCCTCCACATGAGTCACAATCTTTTGATGCTTTGGACACTATGTTCACATTGGGTACTACTGAAAATCTTGATGGTATTGATAGATAAATATTTGATAGTGCACTTTTGTCGACATTTATTTTTGACATAGTTGTTCTTGATAGAGGATATACCTCTAGTAGTAGATACATTGATGCACTTGGATCTGGTGGTGGACCTAACTGGTAGTGGCACTGATTGACATGCATATTGTTTCTTTTATATTTGAATTGAGATCTATATATGACATGTTTATTTCATATTTTGTTGAGATGTATGCTTGACATGTATATTGATATGTATATCACTCATGTATATTATGTTTTTCATACAATGTTGTGGATGTTGTTGTTTGATTTATAAAATTTATTATGAGTATGCTAATGATGAACAATGTTAATGATTTCTCTATTTTTAAGTTAAATTCGAGACATATTACTCATTTAAATTTACAATTGTCATATAATGTTCAACTTTACTTTTATGAAATTGTTTAATTTGGATTGTGATTGCAAAAATTTATAACCATTAATGCCATACAAAGTTTAAATATTCTTCAAGGTGAATCGTTTGTTGTCTAACAAGATACAATATGTTGATTAAATGTGTTTATAAACAAAAATACTTAAATATGATGAGTGAAATGATTGTGATTTGAATATTTATGTCTTTTTCATATATTATAATAATAACATAATTATTCACTAATAATAATGATGGTGATGTAATAATAATGCTATTTTTTAATTTTAATTATTCAAAGGCTACAAGACAAAGTTATAATATAATTTTTTACTAAAATCACAATTATTATATTTGATCAATATTTAATTTATCCAAATATTTTATTAATTTATATTATCCAACTATTATAATATATGAAATTTATTCATTAAATTTAAAATACTAAATATAGAGTCATAATACATTTTGATCTATACACTTTCGATGAAATGGTTTCACAATTTTTTACTCTAATACAAACTCTATAAATATTCTATTAAAAAATAATATCACCCGAAATTTTATAATTAGTATTTTAAGAATTAGTAAAATTGACAAGTGTTTCTATAATTTTAGACTAAGCTCTAGAAAAAGTCTCTTTTAGAATTTTCATGTCCTTCCTATATTGACACTTATTTCAAGGAGAATGTAAAAATAATGATGAATATAAGTTTATATGATTATAAAACTAAAGGATGAAGTGGAATAGATGAAGGACATGATAGTTTCACTAGTTAAGGTGGGGAATGCCATCAAAGTTGGTAATACCAACCCCACAAGTGTGTTTCCAAAACTCATAGATGCTGCACAGAGTTATTTTTTTGGAAATTTCCTTAGAAGTTCCATCAAAGTAAGTATATATTTATTTGAATTTTGATTTTTTCCAACAACAAAAACTTTGAGGTTTGATATCTTAATTAATGCTTAATAATTCAACTTTGTGATATCTTAATTAATGCTTAATAATTCAAAGGTTAACATAAACATATTTTAATGCAATAGAACATAAATTTGCACTAATAAACAATAAATATGACAAATTTTTTTTATCAAAACTACATCCTATGCTTGTACTATTTAATATATTTTCAATATGGTGGTTGTAAATGGTTGTTAACTTTTCATATCCAACATAATTATAAAATGAAGAAAATAAAAACATAATTGGCCATTATAGATACACATAATAAAATGACACATCCACAATATAAATGTACAAACAAATCAGTCTTCATTGACATCACCTTGATTA
Source organism: Picea engelmannii (assembly GCA_009831015.1). NCBI lineage: Eukaryota > Viridiplantae > Streptophyta > Pinopsida > Pinales > Pinaceae > Picea > Picea engelmannii. The sequence continues at coordinate 1,185,737 of ML779036.1, forward strand.
TGTTCTTTGATTGGTATTGTAACATTGTTGTTATCAAAATGATTTTTAGATCTTAGATCATGTCTCAGTACGGACCACCAATTCCCATCCAACACATTTGGGTAAAAAATAATGGTTGCAATGTTTTGGGAAAGCATAAGGATCCTTACTTTCAACCCACATTTTTTAGAGTTAATACATATTAGACTAGGCCCACTATCACAATCTTCCTTTGCATTTATTTGATCGAAGGTATCCCACCACTTGCAACCAAAAATAACACATTAAAACAATGAGAAGTCCACTTGCATGATCTCTTATATATTTCCAATGTAACCTAACTTCCCCTTTATTAGGTTTTGATCATGGTGGCTAGCACAACTAGATTGGTTGGAATTGAACTCCCTTGAGTGATGTGTCCACCATCAACATACTCAGTGAGAAAATGATGTCCATATTCGCACATATATGGGAACAAATTCACCTGTAAAAATGAGAACATAGGACAATGTCAAATTGCTAAATTTAGAGCTGCTATTAAGTTCTTTTCAATTTACTAGAAAATAATAGCATAAGCAGGATCATAGATAGAAACAAAATCACAAGGTACACAACATTTTATCCTGGGAAAACCTCATGGGGAACAAAACCCCCCAAAAAATTCCTTGATATAGATTGCCAATATAATGCCAAGATAAAATACCAAACACTAGAGAATATCCAAGACTGAAAAATGAGCTTCTCTCTTCTCCTTCTTCTAACTACAAATTCCTTCAAAACTTACGCACTATATGAGTGACTTGAGTTTGTGTAATAATTAGGAGCTATCCTCTCTTATTTATACTAGCCGAGGAATGCTAGGGTTGTGTCTCTTCACCATGTTGGGCCAACTTCATCAACTAGTGGATAAAACCACTTTAATTATCCCTAGGGGCCGACTTCTCAATTAGCATCATATAAACATGGTTTGACCAATCCATAATAGGGGATTTTTCCATATACAAATAACGACATGATCAATCCACAAAATGGGATTGATCTATATAATAATAACTCAATTATAATTAGAATATTCTTCACAGTTACAATATTTCAACACCCCCCCTTAACAAGAAGGGTATTCTACAATACAACATCATCAGGAGAGAGAGAGGGAAACAACATCATCAACATATGGAACACTGACTGAAAAATCTATACATCATCGAATGTTTTTTTTTCTTATCATCAATATAATCATTGTTCATAGCATGGAGTTGGAATCTAAAACATCAACATCAGTTAGTATAAAACTACAACAACAAAATCAACAACACTAGGTTGATACAACATCATCAACAACACGAGGTTGGAGCAACAACATCATCAAAAACACGAGGTAGGAGAAACAACTTCATCAACAAAATGAGGTTGGAGCAACATCATCAACATGGGTCTGAGATAACAACATCATAATCATATAACAACAGAATGAGGCAGGTGCAACAAAATTTTTTTTTGGTACTCTGACACACCTTAGGGATCTACCTAGGAATCATAAGATTCCCTAGGATATAAAATCCTAACAGGGATACCATGTGGTACTCTGACATACCATGCTTACCGAACCTTCAGGATCTTCCCATGAATCAAAAGATTCCCTAGGAAATAAAATCCTAACGGAGCTACCACTACTGAACACAACTGGCATATACGTGCATAGGTAATTTGATAGACCATCCTTACTGGACCTTCGATATCTATCCAAGGATGATCAATCCCCTATGATATAAAATTCTAATGGAGCTACCCGTTGTTGGTCAGGATACCATAGTATCATCAACATCACTCCCCCTTTTGAGGGAGGTCCTTTTAGACTATACCAAGATTATATCGAAAGTATTTAAAATTTACACGAGATAGAGGCTTGATCAACATATCTGCAACCTGATCTTCTGTGCCAAATATTGTATATTTACAACTCCCCTCTTCACCATATCACAAATGTAATGAAACCGAATTTCTATGTGCTTCGACTTATCATGGAACACATGGTTCTCTGTGATCTTTATGAAACTTTGGTTATCACATATAATCACGGTGGCTTCCATATCCATATCGAATAGACTTGTCAACAACTTATGAAGCCATATGGTTTCACAACTGGTGGAACATGATACAATGTATTCTGCTTCTGCCATGGTGTGAGAAATATTGGATTGCTTCCTGATATTCCATGAAGTCATGGGTGACCCTAGACCAAAACAACATCCTGATGTGCTCTTTCTATCATAAACACTTCCAACCCAATATGAATCAATATAACCAATCAATATGAAGTCATGATCTCCAGTATAATAGAGACCAAAGTCCAACGTACCCTTAAGGTATCTCATCACGTGCTTTGCAGCTACAAGGTGAACATGTCTAGGCTCTACTAGATACTGACTCAAGGTGTTCACAATAAACCATATATCAGGCATGGTATTTGTCAGATACATCAACGATCCAATGATTTGTCTATATAGAGTAGAATCAATCAATTTTGAGGAAGTATCGACCAGGAGATTCAACTTTGTTTCCATGGGTGTGGTCATAGACTCACACTCCAACATATCAAACCTCTTCAGTATTTAAACTACATACTTCCCTTGGTTAAGAAAGATCTTCTCTTGGCTCTGCCAAACTTCAAGACATAAGAAATAATGCATCAAGCCTAGGTCTTTCATCTCAAACTCTACAACGAGCTTCTTCTTACAATCTGTGATGATCTTTTCTTCTCCAATTAAGAATAAGTCATCCACATACAACAACAATATAACTGGCTCATCTTTCATAACCTTGAAATAAAGGTTAGATTCATATTTACTCTTGGTAAAGCCCAAGCTCATCAAGAAACTATCAATTCTACCATACCAAGCTCTAGGAGCTTGCTTCAACTCATATAGAGCCTTCTTTAACCTTCAGACATGAGTCTTTCTATCTTCAAATTCAAACCCTTGTGGTTGTTCTATATACACTTATTCTTCAATGAAACCATTTAAGAAGGTCGTTTTCACATCCATCTAGTGTAAATTCCACTTCATCTTGGCTACAAGAGCTATGATGGTTATGATAGAAGTGTATTTGGATACAAGAGAAAAACTCTATTCATAATCAATGCCTTCCTTATGAGAAAATCCACGAACCATAAATATTTCTTTATGTTTTTCAATACTTTTGTCTGTAGCATGTTTTGTCTTATATAACCATTTGGAAGATACCACATCTTTGTTCTTTGGTCTGGGAAATATTTACCATACATCATTCTTTATAATGGATTGATATTCTTCTATCATGGCATCCACCCATTATTTCTTTTGAATAGCTTCTTCAAAACAAGTAGGCTCCTTTTCTATGAGATCACACATCAAGGCCATATAACTGGAGAATGACTTAGGTTTCTTTCTTTTTCTCATGGTTCCTTCCAGGGCACCATACTTCTTCCCATATTGAATAAGTTCCATTTCTTAGGTTGACTTTCTCTTGTGAGAGATCGTTATCTGGGGAGGTTCTTGAGATTCTATTATATCATGATATTCCAGAATCTCATCATCAGGGTTAACTGTAACTTTCTTCATAGGTTTTGCAGCTCTGAGAGATACAGGTTCTTTTTCATATACTTCTTCAATATGGCATCTTCTTGATTTCTTGAGTGATGCATCTTCATCAAAGGTTAGATCTCTTTGATCTCAATATGATGCTAACTTGGTATATAAATTCTAAATGCCTTAGAGACCTCACAATATCCAACAAATATTCCCTTGTTTCTTGAAGGGTCCAACTTAGTTCTCCTTTTTTTCGGAATGTGTACAAACACTAGACAATAAAATATTTTGAGATGGCTTACTTATGGCTTCTTTTTGAATAACATTTCTTCGAGGGTTTTGAATCCAAGTGCACTATGGGATGATCTGTTCTAGACATAAACTGTTGTTCTTGCTACTTCATCCCATAAGTGCATTGGAAGATCTTGATCATGGATCATAGTCTTCACTACTTCCATTATTGTTCTATTCTTTCTTTCTGCTACACCATTTTGTTGAGGATTATAGGGAGTGGTGAGATCCCTCTTAATATCGACATCTATGAAAAATTTTACAAATTATTTTGAGGTGTATTCTCCTCCATTATCTTACCTGAGTATCTTGATTTTTCTTTCAGAGAGATTCTCTATCAAGGCTTTGAATTCTTTGAATTTTCCAAATACTTGATCTTTTGATTTCAAGAAATAAAACCAAGTATTGTGAGGATAATCATCAATAAATGACACATAATATAGATACCCACTAAGATATTTTGATGGCATTGGAACACATACATCTAAGTGGATGAGCTCCAATATTCTTTCTACTTTATTGTCGCTCTTTGGTAAATGATTCTTTATATTATTTCCTAGTGCACATCCCTTTCACACACCTTCATGATCAACCTTGAATTATGGTAGACTTGTAACTACCTTGTTTATGTATGGCAAGGATTTGTAGTTTATGTGAGCTAGTATTTTATGCCAAAGTTCACACGGAGTCTCATTGGAGTGAGTCAAGGCTGCATCTGAGTGACCTTTTAACTTATACAAAACACCTTCTTTTGTTCCAATAACAATTGCATCTTCTATGGTTTTTCCTTTAGGCCACATAAGAACTTCACCATCTATGAATGCAATCCTGAAACCTTTCTTATCTAAATCTGAGATAGAAAATAATTTCTTTGTCAAAAATGGTACATTTAGTACATCCTTCATTCTCATTGGAGTCCTTGAATCAAGTTTGTAGGTGGATTCTCCCATTCCTTTGATATGGTACTGATAATCATCTCCGAGTGAAACTTTCTAGGGAAAGTATTGTTCTGTAAGGCTAGAGAAAATGTCTCTTTGACCTATCATGTTCTTAGAGGCACCACCATCTATGAGCCAAGTATCCTCTCCAGGTGTCACAGATCCTGAGAGGACAGAAAATAAAACATAATCTTCAATCTCTTCTTTAGTCAACTTCGTGGGTGGCTCATCATCTTCAACTGCATGGGCATGATGTCTTTTGTTATTTCTCTTCTTTCATTATTCCATTTTGGGAGGAAAATTCTTAGCAATGTGTCCCATCTTATCACAATGATAACATTGATAAGAGAATACATCTTTTTCTTTTCTTTGACCTTTATGATATTTATGGAATCTCCTTGGAGGATGAGATTCTTTATGGAAATGGGTGAATCTCTTTGGGGAGTGATATTATTTATGAAGGTGGGTACCCTTTTGGAAATGAGACCTTATATTTCCTCCTTTATCATGAGAAGCTATGGATTGGTATTCATCCCTTAATAGTACTGCTTCTCAGTTAGCTACTCTTGCTTCTTCTTGAACACATTCTTCCCACGACTGTCAAATTGGAGTTTCTCCTTTCTTGCACATATGGTTCGGATGAAGGAATACCAATGTATTGTGAGCACATTAAGAGATGTAATTATGAGTTCATCTTCATCCAATTTGTCTCCAATTGCTTCTAATTGTTCTTTGAAATGAGTGACCCTAGAGAAATAATCATGAAATGTTTCTCCTTTCTGCACCTTTGTATTCTTGAGTTGGTTTCTCAAGTTCATCTTTTAGTTAATGTTCTTTGCTTCATACATTATGGTTAGGGAATCAAACATATCTTTTGGATTATTATTAGAATCCACTTAAGGGATTAAGTTATATTTAATAGAGTCTTCAATGATTCTTTTGGCCCTAACCATATCCTTCTTGTACTTTTCTTTTACTGCAACTTCTTTAGGTTTTGGTACATTTTCCTTTATGAATTTTGCAAGTTTATTCTCTTAAAGAATGAGTGCAATCCTATACTTCCAAGCATGGAAGTTTTCCACAGCTTCTAACTTGTCAACAAGCTTGGTGCTTAAAGACATCTTGAACTCGAGCTCGAAAAAATGAATAAAAATTGAAAGTGCTTAGAAATTGAATCTGAACTTACTAGGAGATGTGGTAAGCTGAGGCGAGTAGGATGGTGTGGTCAGTTTTTAGAAAATCAAAATTTTACCCCTTGAAATTGGACCTGCACAAATAAGGACTGGTACTTTTGGTACTCGTTCTGGTTTCCTAGTTTTCTAGTACCAATAAAAACTACGATTGCACTTTCTGGAGGATCTAGCCACCAAAAAGGTGTGCTCAAGGTGCCAATGAGTTTTCTCAGCTAGGGAGAACTTCCCTAGATGGTTTTTAGGATGGAATTCTCTTCCAATAAAAATCCCTAATTTTCTTGTACGACAACAATGATGTTTTTGGTTACCAGTGAAAGCTGCTCTATTCAGTCAAGCTCTGATACCATGTTAAATTTAGAGATGCTATTAAGTTATTTTCAATTTACTAGACAATAATAGCATAAGAAGGATCATTGAGAGAAACACAATCACAAGGTACACAACATTTTATCTCAAGAAACCCTCATGGGGGAGAAAACCCAACAAAAAATTCCTTAATATAGATTGCCAATACAATGCCAAGATAAAAGAAAAAACAATAGAGAATATCCAAGACTAAGCAATGCACCTCTCTCTTCTCATTCTTCTAATTGCAACTTCCTTCAAAACTTGCACACTATATGAGTGACTTGAGTGAATGTAAGAATGAGGAGATATCCTCTCTTATTTATACTAGCTGAGGAGCGCTAGGGTTGTGTCTTTTCACCATGCTGGGACAACTTCTTCAACTAGTGGCTAAAACCACTTTAATTATCGTTGGGGGATGACTTCTCAGTTAGCACCATATAAACATTTTTTTACCAATCCACAATAGGGGATTTGGTCATATACAAATCTCGACATGATCAATCCAAAAAAGGGGATTGATCTATATAATAATAACTCAATTATAATTAGAATATTCTTCACAATTACAATATTTCAACACATATGTCTAATAATCGAAGCATTAATAAAAACATAATATGTATTACAATTCAAATGTGCGATATTATAAATAGAATGTGGTACTCAGAGAGGTTATTATAGAGTTTTGCACCCGATCTCTATGTTTAGTGCATCCATATATTCCCCACATGGGTTACGACCAGACACCACATATTTATCTTGTATTTGGTCAACTACCCAACTGTTGGGACATATTTTTGGCATATTTTCTTTTAAATGATTAGGATAAGGCATGTTTCTACCATTCAAGCATATGAATGATTTCCTGTCATTGTCCCATTTCCTTCTTTTCTCTTCATACAATGCGACCCATGGTCACATTGCCTTTGCGTTGTAAAGAACAAATTTATTAAAGGCATCAATTTCTAAATTAAATTATCTACAAAATAATTCAAAACGAATAAAATGAGATCAAATATATATTATCACCTTAAAGAACGAATTTATTGATGGCATCAATTTCTAAATTCGTTGATGTATACAATAATTCAAAAAAAATGGCATGGGATGAAATATATATGATAAAATTCAATATAAACTATTTCCTTATACTAAATTGACAAAATATAACCGACTTACTCTTTATCAAGTGCCTTTTTCTGTTCGATTAGATTAGCTCCCATTTCCTTTTTTCCCCATCTTGATGGTCATCCAAACAACTTCCCCTGCTATGTTGTCAATTTGATTGATGTACTCACTATAATAATAGAAAAAATTGTATATTATGTACCCCTCTTCCATAGAGCCCTCCGACTTTTCCCTTTGTTGAACAAACCCCTTCAATGCTTTCATGTACCTCTCTCAGAAGAACATACATTGAAATGAGAGAACCCCAACTAATTCAACCTCATCAGGTAGGTGATTTAGAATATGGACTTGCAATTCTATAAAACTCATGGGTAGTTCCTTCTCAAACATATGAACAATCTCATCCATCTCTTGATGCCACTATGGAATGCTATCCATATGATTTTTTCCTGATGTGATCCAATGTAAAACTGCATATAATTTTGATATGAAACATCGTATATCCGAGGGGGAGCCATGGTTCACACAACCATGCTTGAGCAAAGGATAATGGCACTAAAAAATATATACAAATTGTTATATAAATTTTTCCCTTACCATATGCAAACTTGCTAAGAGGGCCTTTTTCCATTTCCCTATCTAGACTTGAAGTCCCTTTTTGTAGTTCCCAGAGCTAAAAATTGTATTTTTCCACATATATGCGCCCTAACAACTATACAACATGTGTATACACAGGTTGCACCATTACAAGCCATGTACAACATGTTTTGTTCTCAAAATTAAAAAAATGGTGTCGGGTTTCCATGTCACGTCATGGGATCCATGATCCTTGACCTTCAATATACTGGAAATGTTCCGACTCGGCCCTTTAGTTCCATCTGAAGGCTATAAATGGGCCATATCGAAGCTGTGGAAAGAGAGAGAAGAATTCAACTTTGACAGCAAAGTTACTCTGGAGAAATTATTCACTTCATATTGAGTCTGCATCCCTTTGTCCTTTTAAGTCTGAACACATTGTTTAGCCCCCAAGATCTTCCATATTTGATGGAGAACCTCATTTTCTCTCTTATATGAGCTTTCCTTTGGTGGAGGATTGAAGTGGTGGAGGCCCAACTAGAAGGGACTTAGTTTCTCGGTTCCGAGCATGCCGAAAAAAAAGTTTGTCATTCATACACTTCTGTTGATTACATTTTAATATAAACACTCTTTTCTCATCCAATTCATGTCTTGCAAATATTTGAATTGTTATTCCATGGGTGTATTTGTTATGAATATTGATGGATTATGCTATTGAATGTGATAACTTGACATATTATCACCATATTCTTGTGTATCTTGGTTTTTGAGGGCAAGTTACAGGTGTATTTCTTTGAGTCAAGTGCTCAACGGTGGAATTCATTGAATGTATGGACAAGGTAGGCTATTTATCTTGTCTTGATAGCATATTTGTTTATATAGCATACCCAAGACTAGAGTTGATTTCTGTAGTCATTTTTGTCTATTGTGGTTTACCCCATGCCATAGAGTGATTTTCCTCGTAACAGAATTGGTGACCATATTGGAGACCGAATCTTCTTTTCGAGGTTTGGAGTGTTTTTCTCCTTGATTGATCTTGTTTATATTAAGTTTCTTGTTGTCTGATTGCTTGACAACCTTTGTTCATTTTGAATCTGAATTTCTTGGCCTTATCCTTGACTTGGTAGTATTTCAATATATATACATGGTTTTTTTCCTGATAGTCGCGTACATACACGAGCTGTCATTATGTAGGAAGTGTATATACGCAATTTTCTTCTGAACAGTCGTGTAAATCATCCTTGTTTTCTTGATTACTGAGTTTGATGGTTATTGGGTAAGTTTTGATGGTTGTTGAGTCTTCTCACATCTCTGTCATGACTGTTAAGTGTCTGCAAAGTGATATGAAACCTTTCTTTGGTTGAATTTTCTGGCCGTGTTTCTTTCTCATCATCATTTTCATTGATTGTCCTTTCATATTGGGTTGGGTGTTTGATTCTTGATATTCTACTTGGTTTGTCTCTATTTACATACAATACAATCTTTATATCAACCTGTTGTTCAGTCCTTTCATTTTCATTCTTTTATATTGAAAATACAAAAAAATATACATTTTGCATTGTTGGCATTGATTTTTTGGGTTCTTATCATTGATCGTAGTACATGTATGGAAAGGTTGCATCTTATTTGAAATTGCAGAATTAAATTGGAAATTGCAATTTGAAAATCTTATCATTTATTGGGAGTTGAAGTTGGGGCTTTGCATTTTATTCATATTCATTTATTTTACTTGCTGAGTCATAACATAATTAGTTTCACGACTGCACCTTTTTGAGTAAATAAGGCCACTAAAAGTAACATTGATAAATTTAAAATTTATTAGAAACGATTTTATTTTTCATGGTGCACAAACTAGCTTACGATTTAGGGCCTTGGAATAGGATTTTGTGAGTAAACTTATCCAAGGATATTAAACTCAACATATGTGTCTAACTAAGGGAGTGGTTAAATCCATTGTATAATTGGTGACATCAAGAGGCTTCACTCACACTAGAGTTAAGCATGAGGTCACGCGAGGTTGGTTGAGGGGATATCCCCCTAATACCTTCTTAGCGTCAGAGATATTTCTGGGGATCTATTCATATATGGGGGTCTTGCTAGTACCTTTACCTCTATGAGAGGCTGTTCTTTCGAGATTTCAGGATTTGCTACCCTTCCCATATGGTAGACTTGACTTATGAATGTTTTATTTCTCATTGGTTATATCGTGGTGGCTTAGTTGCTTGACATAGGTTACTTGCAGGGGTTATTCTGCAGGTACCCTGAGTTAGATAAGGGATGGACAACAAACACCATTTATGGAGCATTACCTCTCTGGGGGGATCTGAACGACTAGTTGTCAAGCCCATGAGGGCCCTTATAACGGATTCTGATACCTCCGATCTTTTGAAGGGAGTCTCAAGCCCCACTTGGGAGAGGCATACCTACTTTAGGGAGGGAGGCCCCTTTCAACCACTTTATCTTGTTTGTGTGCATATTGGCCTTTTTTCTTTACTTTGGTGTTCTCTTTGATTATTAGTTGGCCTTAAGATTTTGTATTGTATCGTGAGTTTTCATTGCTATGGTTAGTGGAGCCCTCATGACTCCCTCAGTTGGTGCTACCCAACCCATGGTCTTTATTCATTCCATGGGGAGGAATCCTTTAGTATTTTCGAGTGGTACTTTAAATCATGATACTCAGCCAATACCTTGGGCCTCTAATAATTTTTCTCATGGTATGCCAGACATGTTTTTTCACTTTCAATCCTCTGTCTTGTCGCCTTATGTGAATCCTAGTTTTGGGTCTGGAGGCATGATGCCTCCTTATTCTCTTTTTTCATTTGGTGGGAGTCATATCCCTCAATTGACTCTTACAGTAAGAGGTTGGAATATTCCTTCCTACGGATCCAATCCTAGCTTCATTTTTCCAGGAGAAAGTGCTCAAATGGGAGTTCATTCTAGTTATTACATATTGTCCATCTATCCTTCTTCTGCTATGTTGATTCCTATGAACACTTTTTCCATGGAGAACCTCCATTTGTCCTCTAGTGTTTCATCTGGGGGGAGTCAATTTTATAGTATGGGCAACCCCCTTCATGGAGTTCCTTCATCTGGGGGCAATGTGTATCCTCACCCGAGTAACCCTTGTCATGTTGCTTTCTCTTCACAAGAGACTTCCTCGATGATGATTCCATTACAACCCTTCATGAATCAGTTTGGAGGAGGATACTTTCCCGCTGGACAGGGCCATGGTGTATACCAAAACCCTTCCTGGCCTGCAATTTCTCAAAACTAGTATTTCCTGGAACATTGGTCCCAAATGCCGCAACCAACCGTCACCGCAAGTCCAGTCGCTGCGAGTCATATTGACATTATATCGTCAACCTCTTCTAGTCATGTTGGAGATTTGTTGACAACCTCTCCAAGTCATGTTGAAGACCAACAACCAACAGTTACAAGTCATGATGGGGGCACAAGTCCAGTCATTGTGATTCATACTGGAATTATGCCACCAACCTCTGCTAGTCATGTTGGAGATAGGTCAACAACCTATGAAAGTCACGTTGAACACTTGCAACCAGGAACTGCAAGTCATGCTAGGGGAACAACTCTAGTCACTTCTAGTCACACTGCACATACATCACCAACCTATGCTAGTAATGTTAGGGATTCATCACCAAACTCTACTAGTCATGTTGGGAATTCATCACCAACCTCTACAATTCATGTTGGATATTTGATACTAGCCTCTACAAGTCATGCTCGGAGCATGTCACCAGCCACTGCAAGTCATGCTGGGGGAATTCATGCGATTGAGAAGCCTAGATGTATAAGATGTAAGCCCAAGTTCCTTTGTAGGTTTTGAAAAGGAGAGCACCTTACTCGTTTGTGCTCTGCTACTGCTATGGTACAAGAAGTGTTGAAAAAAAGATTAATTTTTTCATCCTTAAGGCCTATATTTTTATTTTTTCAGGTTTCGGTTTTCTGAAAATATAGAATTTCGTCATGTCAAAATTCGTGATGCCTTTTTATCATTTATTTTTGAATATATACAGGATAAAGTTTACAAAATTTAAGTTTTTCAAACGCTCTTTGAAATTATTCAAAAGGAGTATAATTTTAAATTCGCGAGTTTTTTCATTTTAACGTTTAAAAAATCAGGATTCGAGGTTTTCCATATACAAACGATTGATGCAAATCGAATCGCGAAACCCTGATCCCCGATCTCCCGATATGTTTAAGACTTAATCAAAATACAAATTACTTAATTCTCTTTTAAGAAGGTTTAAATATTAAGATAATCACGTCGCGATATCGAGATTCGTGGTTCAATAAGATCATATCTCTTGTCATTGCATTTCCAGAATTCCCGATTTACGAAACCCCGATCCACAGTTTACGTTAAATTAACTAATCCTGTTTTAGTATTAATCATGATTAGATAATTAATTAAAAGGAATTAAGTCTTGTTTAAAAAGAGTCGTCGTGATTTCACGATTTCGGGGATCGTAACTTCATTGATAACATGCTTCTTGACATCCGGATTTTCGAAATCTTGAAAAGAGTCTAATATCAATTAATTAAGGTGAATAAAAGCATTTAAATCTAAATTAATACATCGTGATTTCGCGATTTCGGCGATCGGGTTTCTTTGATGACATATCTTTCGACATCAAGATTGCCGAAACCCCGAAAAGTCATGTTTTCAGATTTAACTCATAGTTAAAACTAATAAATCCTCTTTATAAACAAGTTTAAAGTTAATCTTTCTTTGAGTGTCCATTAATGCATTGTTGTCCGATTAAGTAAGTTTCTCTGTTTTTTTTTTTTTTTTTGAAAATGCCGAGAACACCTAAGTACGGACATTAAATGTATATCTCCGAAAATATCTTTTGCATTAAGAGCTTTAACTTCGTAACAGATGTACAAATTTCAATATTTTTATGATATATTCGAAGTAAACGTTCGAAACGTCTGTATTTTCATTTCGAAGCCGAGCTTATTCATCCACTTTCTGTGACAGGTTCTTGAGACAGACGTAGAGCTATGGCACCTAAAAAAGCACCGAAGAAAAATGAAGAACCATAGGAAGGCGATATTATCTCAGATACTACTCCGTACGCCATACATTCCATCAAAGCATGGACTCAAATCTCTGAATTGCTGGAGGATGAGTTAAAGTATGCAGACCCTGATTCTGAAAATCATCTACGGGACATTGCTGAGTCTGAACTTCATAAGGTTGTTGCGCATCCGAGGCTGGTGGCTTATACTGATATGGTCAATTGGGCTCTGGATAAGGTAGATATCCCAACAAGGAGTATTCAGAATGAGCAAGGAGATATCGTCGGCTCATTTCAGCCTGAGCACATTCAAGTAATGTATAAACTGTCGTCGAATTACAAACACACCTTTAATGCTGAATTTTTAGCTGAATTTTAGAGAAAGGAATGTATTGAGGCAGACCAGACATACCCTAACATGATTAAAGGATGGGGAAGGTCTGAAGCAAAATTTAGGGCTGATTCTCATGGGATTTATGCTAGAGCTTCCTTAAACGAATATATGGTTTAGGTAGCCATGATGTCATGCATACTTTTTGGGAGAAAATATCCCTATCACTTTCATGCAGACTGGGTACCCTTCTTAGAAGAAGTTGGAAATGGAAATGGTTTTAACTGGCACAAAATTTTATCAGATAACTTGATGCAAGAAATTGTGAATTATAAAACAGCCAAGTCAAAGGGACAACCAATGTATTTTTATATGTCTACATGTATATATTATGGATGCCATTTGTTTTATGACCCCATTTCCATTAATGAATTGGAGTTGGAGTGTTTCCTGCCTAGAGCCTATTCATAAATACCACTCAACCCTCTAGGAAGAAAATGCTAAAGAAGCATTTTACGAAGTTTGTCATTTTGTCATTATTCCTATGCACAAATTATTTTTTGGATGTGAACCCCCTCGCATTTCAAATGCATTCATAAAAAGTCTTAAATATGTTGCCGACTGGTTTATTGAGGAAATTTTTACCTATGTCAGGGTCTATGGCTGTTCCATTCCTCCTCACGCACTCCCAAAATTCTTACCAGACAGATTGATATGCAGAGAAATAGCTCACCAGTTATCCAAGGGTGGTATTGGGTTAGAATTAAAAGCACTTCAGAAAAAAGCATGGCCATCTTTCCCTGTTCATGTCGGGAAATTTACTTTATCAAATTTAGGCCATTCTAAGGCAGAGGCCGAGTCATTGGAAGAAGTGAAACTAGTTAATATTGAGCACAGAAAATATGATCCCTACCAAATAATAAGTAGGCATTAGATTCATTGCAATTTAAAGGCATATGAACATGAAGTCTTTGTTTATGATGATATTTTTAAAGATGTTAAGTCTTATGAGGAAGTGTTGAACAAAGATCAAGCTTTGCCACCTGATTCACAGGCTGGGTTTACATATTTTCAAAGTCATAGGCGAAGCTGCCTACCTAAAATTTTACAGGGTGAAAATCCGACCCCATCACCAGAGCAAGAAGAAACCCCTCGAGGGTTTGAAACTAATACTCAGGGTAAAGAAAATGACAAAGATAAGTCGAAGGATTCTGAAATACCTCCTCAAAACACAGAGGGTTCTCAGATTAAAGAACCAAGGATAGAGAAAGGAAAAGGACTGGAAAGAAGTCCAATAATTCTTGACGATGTTCCAGAAAATATTGGAGGAACTTCTTCAAAATAACTTGGTAGTCCTATAACCTATTTAACTCCATTACAGTCTACTTTTGGAACCCCTCATGAAGGAGTTTTGTATGTCAGTGACCTAGAGCCGATTTCAAGAGATGAAATACCCTCGTCGAATTATTTTTTTAGCAAAAAGCGAAGAGCAGTCTTGAAGCAAGAAATTCATCCGAGAGGAGAAGGAACGATTAAAAGGCATAGAGTTATCATAGATGGAAAGAAACTCAAGGAAGGAGATTTCACTACAGAATTAGCAGGAAAAATGGGTTCTATAGCATCAACTAATATGTATTCTGTGGGAAATTTAACAACTATGCTTGAAGAGAAGGATCAAACAATCATCCTGTTGCAAGACAAAATAAAAGAAAGTGAAAGAAATATTGCTTGGGGAATACAGAAGTGTCTAGAACAAGCTAGACTCAAAGATATGCAAGAAATCCAAAAAATAAATAAAGAGATGGATGAGGAAAAACATTTAATACAGGTCACACAAGAACATGTTCAAAAGTTAGGAGAAGAAAACAAACAGTTGCATGATAAGATTATTTCTATTACTAACCAGGTAGTTGAAATTGAACATTTCAGGACACAGGCATCAGGAATATATGAAAGAATAGAGGAGGAACAACAAAAAGTATTCTTGAATCTAGAAATAATCCAGAATGATTTTCAGGAATGAAATAAGTCCTTGGAAAATGTGTTCCAGAAAGAAAGAGAGGCGAAAGCAGCTAGGGCAACTTTTTAGAAAGCAGTGGCTTCCTCATCAAAGGAAGAAATTGAAAAGACTAAGAAATTATCTATTTCTGAACAGATTAAAGGAGATATAATGATTAAAGTGTGGGAATCAAAATTGGCTGAATACAAACAGATCACAAGAGAAGTTAATGAAGATTGTCAAGGAATCTTCGATCTCTTTGAAAGAGATTCGTTGAATATCGGAACAAATGATTGTTCAGGTTTGTTAGGAGAAGTCAATATTGCCAAGCACTAGCTGAGGTTTAGAGAAGAGCTCGAGGAAAAGAAAGAAGATATTTCAAACATCAAACTGATCAACATCACAGAGATCGTCAAGTGTATGGCGACTTCAAGTTTAAAGCTGAAAACTATTAATTTCACAGAAAGAATGATAGAAAGTCGGTTACCCAAATTACAGAGAAGATTTTTCTCATTTGAAGCAAATGAAATACCCGAAGCTCCCAGGATCTTAGTAATTTTTTTGGGAAAATGTGTTCAGTGTGTTGATGCAGAGAAAGGAAGTTCGTCAACGCAAGCTTGAAACCTTTTTTAAATGTTTTTATTATTAGAAATTAAAAAGAAATTGTAAATGATTGACATTGTTTTTATGTAACCGTAATATTAGGAAATTGGTTAATGACCAACGAGAAACTTTGATGAAAAGGTATAAATATGGTTTCTATAGGTTGAGAAAGGGCTTTAGAAATTTTGGAGAGAGCCATTTTGTAATTATCAGTTTTGAAATACATCGGAATATAAATCACAAACGAGATTCTGGATCCTGCAACTTTGTAACTATGTGTTTTCCCCTGTTTATTATACTTCGTTGAATTCTTCCTTTAATGTTTTCTCTAACAAGTAAATCAATTTGAAATTATATACATGATTGATTTATATTTTCAAGTTGGTTTGGATGTTAAATGGTTTACGGTCTTTCCTCTGAAATTGCTTTAGCAATTTTAAGACCTGTAAAGCTTTTGTTCCTTAATTATTAACTCTTGTTAGAAATTCCCTTTTTCTTTCATCGTTGTCTATTGAAATATAAGATTCTTTCTTGATTAAAGCCTTATATTTCTTTGTATTGTTCATTTTTTGTTTACAATTTCTCGAAATTGTTACAAAACCAGGAAACGGCCTTGAATGTGTTTACATTACTGTTTTAGGTTTTAAAATTGTTTTCCTTGATCCTCATCTCTGGAAATATGAAGTAACAAACTGATTAAAACCCTTTTATAAATAAATAAAGATTTATCCTCCATGACTGTTCCAAGAGCTAGACAACCTAACATTGAACCCAGACTCCAAGATCAAACTAACACCGCATTGAACCTATTTAACACCATTTTACAGACAACAACTAACCGGGTAGAACTAGAACGATCATGGGCTGCAATTGAGCATGACATTAGCATCCAGGAACAACAAGAAGCAAGACAAAGACAATTGAGAAACTGATTTTTCCTTTACCTTCTGAAATTATTATTATTTCTAAATCATTCCTTTTACATCATTTATGGATGCCTTGACGGTATTTTTTATAGCCTTAAAACATAAACTCAAGAACAACATCTTTTTGGTGCCATTGTCGGGGAGCGAAGAAACAAATTATTTCCCTGGGGAGAACGACATTGACATTTTTTGTTTTTGATAGTGAAGAAGGAGATAAAACCTTCTAAGGCTAAAATATTTTTCACTTGGTGAGTCCACACTAAATAAACTGGCTAGTAGCCATAAGAACACCAGAAAAAACCTGGATAGTAAACATACCTTGCCAGTCTCTGATCCGAATTTTTTTTTAAAATCACGAAAATCACTTAAACAAATCTTTTTATCCACATATACAATAAATCAACCTAACTTTACACAATCAAACTCATCGGAAAATCTTGAAAGATCACTATCACTTCCCCCTTCATTTGATACTTTCTCTTTTCCTGAAGTTTCTTCTCTAGATTTCCCAAAATCTTCTCCTCACACTGTTCAACCTTCAGTCCCAAATCTAACCATGGCTACACAAGGAGGTGCTGGAGCTAGAGGTGGTGCCCCTGGAGGTGGTCAAGTACCGCTTCCTAGGATTTTCGCTAAAGTAGCTGCAAGATACGCTCCCCTTGTTCTTTCTGTTCCTCTTCATGATCTTCCTGAGAACTATATGAAAAGCCTTCCGAAATTTACAGGGGAAGGTGATTTGACTGCCCAAGAACATATAAACTTTTTCGATGAATTTGCAGACATACTCGGAATAGAGCATCAAGATGTTTATTCTAGATTACTTGTTCAAACTTTTGAGGGACAGGTGAGGACTTGGTTCCGATCCTTACCAGCTGGATCATTAAGATCCTATGAAGAACTTGAAAGTGCATTTATTAGACAATGGGGAGAGAGGAAGGATCACCTCTACTACTTAACTGAATTCAAAGCCCTCAGAAAGAAAAACTCTGAGTCAGTTCTAGAATTCACACAGAGGTTCAGTAAGTTATACAATAAAATTCCAGTTGAGGTTAAACCATCACAACCTGTAGCAAAAGTGACTTTTGCTGGCGCTTTTGACCCCAACTTTGCTTTATTATTAAGGGAAATAAGATCAATAGATCTTTCTAAAATGCAGGATGATGCACTTGAGATCGAATCCAATATGATGGCATCAGGAAAACTTAAAGTAAAGACTGAAACCGGAAACAAAGAAAATAAAAAATTTAAAGAACAAGGTGGACCTTCAAGGTCAGGAAAATCCTCTAGAGATAGAATAGAAGAGATGGCTAGGGTTATTAAATAACTTTCAAACAAAATCTCAAAGATGGAACTAGAGAAATCGAAAAGAGATAATTTCCCCAGAAAAGATTTTCGAAGAAATCCTGAACCTCAGGGACCACATAAAATAATTAAAAATGAAGATCAAAAAATTCAAACACCTTTTAAAAGTGAAAACTATATTGGAGAAGAATATTTAGGAGATTTTTAAGAAATCGATGAAGATATTAGTAACCTTGGCGATGATAATAAATCCCCTTATTTATCTAGACAGGATTATGAAGCATCTTTAAATAAAGAAAGTACATCAGAAGAATAGGTTAGAAATAATATGATTGATGATTTCACATATCAAAATATTGCAGATGATATTATTGCTGAACTACAGGGAAAATATAATTTGAGACCAAGAAATAAAAATCCCCCAAATGTTCCAACAAAAAAGAATTTGCCAAGAAATGAATCCGATGAGGTAACTTCAAAAGTTGCAGATAAACAGTCTGCAAAAAGAAACAAAGTTGATACACAACCTGTGCAGACAGAACCAGTAGGAACGCTCCCTGTGAAGACACAAGCTCCAATAAAAGAAAACAAGGTTACATCTCAACGTAAAACTAAGAAGAAAGGTTTGGAAGCCCCAAACATCGAAAATGACAAGGCTCTAGGAAACTTTAATTTGGAAAACGAAATAAATAAAATCAGAATTCCTATTCCCCTTGTTGAGTTAGCTAAAAATCCTGTGTACAGAAAACAAATCGCCAAAATGGTTAATTTTTCTGAAGATGAAAGCCAGGATGACACTATTAATTTAGAGGATGAAAAACCTATCTTAGTCTTTGGTCCACATGTCAAAGGTGCAAGAGACACAGTGGCTCCTTTTTATATTACATTAACCTTGTTTGACCACCTTCTCCATAACTGTATGTTGGATTCTGGTGCTTCCCACAATGTTATGCCAAAGGAAATAATGGAAAAACTTGGTTTGGAAATCACAAGACCCTATGATGATTTATATTCTTTCAATTAGAGGAAAGTAAAATGCATAGATATGATTAAGGACCTAGTGGTAGGTTTGGCTCAAATACCTGCTAAAACTATTCTTATGGATGTAGTAGTCGCTGACATTCCCCCAAAATATGGTATGTTATTATCTAGATCATGGGGTACTAAGCTTGGAGGATCTCTCCAGTTAGATATGACTTATGCTACAATTCCAGTTTTTGGAGGTCAATTCACTCGTCTTTACAGAGAGACTAGGTTAGCATTTACTGTAGGTGACCTGAAAAACCCTAACAATCATCCAGTTTATATTGCTGACCAAGATTTAGGAAACTGTATATTATCTTTAGATGATGATTTTGAAGTAGACGTAGACGATAAATGTATAGAAGAAAAAATTGAAAAAAAAGAAATAAATAAAAATGTATATAGTACTGGTGTATGGAAAATGTATTTTGATGGTGCTTCCTCCTATCTTGGAGCTGGGGTAGGAGCACTTCTTATTGCTCCCGATGATCAATTTGTCATTCCTATTTCATATAGGCTCCAGTGGTATATAGATTTTACAAATAATGTATGTGAGTACGAAGCTTTAGTGCTAGGACTAGAAGCTACTAGAAAGATGAAAATTAAGAAACTTGAAGTATTTGGTGATGCAGAATTAATTATAAAACAAGTGAATCATCAATATCAGGCCAAGCATCCTATATTATGGTCCTATAGGAATTGTGTCTGGGATTTCATCGAAAACTTCTTCACTTCTGTGAATTTTCATTTCGTCCAAAGATCTGAGAATGAACAAGCTAATGCTTTAGCCAAAGATGCATCAACTTTTACACCCCCAACTGCTTTTAATTTAAAATATCATATACAAATGAGACATCACCCTTCAATACCAAATAATATACAACATTGGCAGGTTTTTGAAGACGATGAGCAGCTTCAAAAGTTTCTCGAGTCATTGGATAAATTTGCAGAAATACATACCGATCAGGAAAATCAAAATGATCCTATTTGGATCATGCAAGAAGGTGAGGATTCTAAAGAATTTCATGATAAAATTGGAAACCACCGAATGCTTGTTGTCAAGAACAACCAAATCCCCAAGGGTCTAATCCCTTTGGAAAGACTTTTTAATCAAAATGACATCCCTTCTAAAACTACTCTACAAACTCAACAAGAGGAGGTTGAAGATTGTAATATAGGAACTGAAGATAACCCCCGAATGGTTAAACTATCCAAATATTTATCAACAGAAAACAAAAACAAATACACGGAGTTGTTAAGAAAATATAAATATGTTTTCGCATGGTCGTATGAAGAACTAAAAACATATGACACTTCTGTAATTGAACATAAAATACCTCTCAAACCAGGTGTCAAACCTTTCAAACAAAAACTCCGACAATTTAATCCTATTTTATTACC
Organism: Picea engelmannii; assembly: GCA_009831015.1. Lineage (NCBI taxonomy): Eukaryota > Viridiplantae > Streptophyta > Pinopsida > Pinales > Pinaceae > Picea > Picea engelmannii. Next base: position 1,206,383 of record ML779036.1, read on the forward strand.
TTTCATCGAACGCGAAATCAAAAAAATTCTTGACGCTAAGATAATTGTACCCCTAAGATATTCTGATTGGGTAGCTAATCTGGTCCCAGTTAGAAAGAAAAATGGGGAAATCAGATTATGTGTTGATTTCAGGAATCTTAATAAATCTTCTCTTAAAGATAATTATCCTCTACCTAAAATGGACCATGTACTTGAAAAAGTAGTAGGGGCTAATAGAATGTCAATGATTGACGGATTTTCAGGTTATAATCAGATTGAAGTCAGTGATCTTGACAAAGAAAAAACCGCATTTACTACTCCTTGGGGCACGTTTATGTATGATAAAATGTCGTTTGGAATAATGAATGCAGGAGATACTTTTCAGCGCGTGATGGATATTGCTTTCATCGGTGAAAAAGACAAGTTTGTAGTCATCTATTTGGATGATCTTACTATTTTTTCAAAATCGGATGAAGACCACATGATTCATCTCAAGCAAACATTTGAAAAATGTCACAGGTTTGGTCTATCCTTAAATCCTAAAAAGTCTCATTTCGCTATGCAAGAAGGCAATTTGTTGGTTCATATCGTATCCCGAGATGGAATCAGGTTTGATCCTAAAAGAGTAGAGGCTATAGATACAATAGCTATTCCTAGGAATGTTAAAGAGATTCAATCATTTTTAGGAAAAATAAATTTCTTGAGAAGATTTATTCCTAACTTTGTTGAAATTGTTAAACTGATTACAGATATGATCAGAAAAAATAGTGAAGTAAAATGGATAGCAGAAGCTAGGGCATCCTTTGCCCATATTAAGAAGGTTATAAGCGAGGCACCAGTATTAGTGAGCCCAGATTATCTCAAAGATTTTATTATTTTTTCATTTGCCTCTGAACACACGCTTGCTGCTGTACTCCTTCAGAAGAATGAAGAAGGTTTCAAACAACCTATAGACTTCTTTAGTAAAAGCCTCCGAGATGCAGAACTAAAATACAATATAATGGAAAAGCAAGCGTATGCTATGGTAAAGGCATTAAAAGCTTTTAGAACTTATGTTTTACATTCTAAAGTGATCGCATATGTACCCACTAGTGCTGTAAAGGATATCTTGGTTCAAGCAGACAGTGATGGTAAAAGAGGAAGATGGATTGCAAAAATTCAAGAGTTCGACTTGGAGGTTAGATCGACTAAATTGGTAAAAGGACAGGGTTTAGCTAAACTTTTAGCTGAATCCAATTTCAGGGCTCTTGGAATAAACAGTTCTCAGGAGGAAGAAGGATGGATAGATGTGAATGAACTTGATGACCAAATAGTCGAAAACAGGATCGAGGAGAGATTTGCGTCGTCGAATTGGTACAAAGACATAGTAACATACTTATTAAATTTGAAATGTCCAGCTGACTTGTCTCCATCCAAAGCTAGAATGCTGAAACTGCATGTAGTTAAATACTGTATTTCTAAGAAACGATTATATTGGAAAGATCCACTTGGTTTCCTCTTAGTTTGTCTGGTCGAATCAGAAACAGAGGAAGTTATAAGTCAATTTCATGAAGGAGTCTGTGGAGGGCACCATGCTTGGAGAGCTACAGCATATAAAATCCTGAGAGCTGTTACTACTGGCCTAAACGTTTCCCAGATGTCAATTCTAAGGTATGAGCTTGCAGCCCCTGCCAATTCTTTGCAGGAAAACATAAGCTACCAGTGATTCCATTAGTCCCAATCAAGACAGAATCTCCTTTTCAACAATGGGGAATTGACTTTATAGGTGAGTTTAATCCTCATTTTAGTGCCCAACACAGATGGATCCTAACCACTATAGACTATTTCACCAAATGGGTGGAAGCTATCCCAAGAAGGAAGGCTATTGATTCAATAGTTATAGACTTCTTAGAAGAAAATATCTTGTCCAGGTTCAGCTGTCCTAGAAAGATAGTCACAGACAATGCGCGGGCTTTTAAGTCTATGGCAATGGTCAGTTTTTGCTAGAAATATAATATTGTATTGGGACATTCCACAACATACTACCCACAGGGAAATGGTGTCGCAGAATCTTCTAACAAGAGCTTGATCAGTATAATCAAGAAATTCTTCAATGAAAATAAAAAATCTTGGCATTTGCATTTAAAGTATGCTCCGTGGGAAAATCAGATAGGTACAAAGAAGTCTATCGGTACTTCTCCCTTTCAAATGGTATATGGAACTGATGTAGTGTTGCCCATAAACCTAGCACTTCCTATGATGAAACTATGGAAAGATGAGAATGAAGAACCAAACCCTCCCACAAGAAGGATAAATCAGCTGATTGAAGTTCAACAACACAGGGCTATAGTGGATGAAAAGATGCAGAAGTACCAAGATGACATGAAGATATTATTTGATCGTAAATCCAAGAACAAGAAATTTCTCCCAGGGGATCTGGTTTTGAGGTGGAATGCTCAAAAGGAGGATTCAAGAAAAAATGGTAAATTCGATCATATTTGGTATGGACCATTTAAGGTAGCATCTTCTGAAGGAAAAAAATATTTTCTGCTTGAAAATTTGGATGGTAAGATCTTGAACGCCCCTGTTAATGGGCGTTTTTTAAAGCATTATATGGAATAATCAATTCACAAAAAAATTTCATTGTATATACCGCTTTATTTTTCCATTTTTTGAAATCCCCTTCTCATTCTGTAAATAAATTAAATTAAAAAAAAAAATTAGTTAAGTTTTTATACCGAAAAAAGAAATAATAATAAATAAATATATAAATATATATATAATAATAATAATAATAAATAATAAAAAAAAAAGAGTCCAAAGAGTTATTTTTGAAATCATAACCTAGGTTTTCTAGCCTACGGATTCTTGAAAATCTCCTTTTATATCCTCGATACTATCTCTCACGTTTTCAGACATTCTTATCAAAGTAGGAGAGATTATGTATTAATCTGGAAAATCAATAAATCTTTAAATTCAGTAAGGTCAGTTTTCATAGTTCTTTTTCTCTGACTAAAACTGGTTATGTTTGAATTGATTTTGACTATCTTAAGTTTCTTAACAGTTTATCTGATGTTTAAGCTTGCTCAAAAGAAAACCCCTGAAAATAATTTTTCCCTTTTTCTCTACAAACTGAGGGGTTTTGAAGGTTGAGAAAGATTGGTCTAGAATAATCAAAACAAGTTGAAAAACCTCTATTATAATTTTTTATACAGATAACCACCCCTGATATATTAAGTATCACTGATTGCCCCCGCTTCGTATGCACAAGCTAACTATAAGACAGATGGTGAAAGGAAATTCATATTTGATTTCCCCCATCTAGTCCGACAGACAATGAAATGAAATTCATTTAAATGATTTCCCTCGTCTAAATATAAAAGAAACAGATAACTTCACCGGGGTACTAAACAGGCCTGCTGGCAGTGAACCAATATCTAAGCATAAAATTTGCACTCGAAGCGGTGAAAGGAAATTCAGTAAAAAGGGGCAGATAACTTCACCGGGGTACTGAACAGACCCGCTGGTAGTGAAACAATATCTGAGGTGTCTATAACTTTGTCATACTTATCTATAACTCTATTCTAGTTATCAATTTTTCAAAACCGGATACTCATCTGAAGTCAAAATAGAGTTCCCTAATTACAAATTAATTTTTTTTATTACGATTGATGCAAGCTGAAATTTACAAATCTGTTGAGTTTCCTAAGATTTTTTTAATCATCTTAATATTAACTTAAATTTAGAACGAGAAAGAGAATGTTATGAAAAAGACTGCAACTGAGTTTAAAGCAAATAAAAAGTTTTGAAAAGTTTTTCACAGGTTTTATACAATCTCTTTTTCTTCTCTTTTAAACAGTTTATCAATCATAAACCCTTGACACCATTTACCCAGTGAAGGCACTGAGTCTACATGTTCTCCTCGTCTTATAGGGAGCTGAGGTCCCTAGTTGGAGCCTATGTTGAAAAAAAGCTTAATTTTTTCATCCTTAAGGCCTATATTTTTATTTTTTCAGGTTTCGATTTTCTGAAAATATAGAATTTCGTCATGTCTAAATTCGTGATGCATTTTTATCATTTATTTTTGAATATATACAGGATAAAGTTTACAAAATTTAAGCTTTTCAAACACTCTTTGAAATTATTCAAAAGGAGTATAATTTTAAATTCGCGAGTTTTTTCATTTTAACGTTTAAAAAATCGGGATTCGGGGTTTTCCGTATACAAACGATTGATGCAAATCGAATCGCGAAACCCCGATCCCCGATCACCCGATACGTTTAAGACTTAATCTGATGTAGGAGCATCTCTCCACGTCAGCCAGTCAGCTAGCCAGCCACGCCAACGAATTCAAATCGCACGCTAAAAGAGAGGCGCAACCTCATCTAAATTTGAATTCAATGTAATTTAAATGCTTAGGTTGGTGAGCTGTAGAGCCGTGCCTTTGTGTAGGTGTTAGGTAGATCAGCCTTTAATGTGTGTAATGGCTGAGATCTAGATCTGATTTTGGACTAGACAGCCCATTCAATGCAATTGAATACGGTAGGTAGATTGGAGGGAAGAGCTCGAAGAGCCCCCTCAGGTAAAAGAGATTTGGAGATCTCATTTTGAGTAAGTCAAGTCAAGGTAGAGATGAGAAGATCCAGAGAGAGCTCGAGAACACTTTGTAAATACAGGCATTTTCCATTTTAATATAATCAGAAGAAGTTTTTCCTGCATTATTCTGTGTTGTATGGATGTCTGTGTGTGTTCTTTTATATGCTGTGAATGTATATATGTTAGGCATTTGCAGGGAGTTTGTGTGATTTCAGGTGAAGGTCTTTGAGGCTTCACACCAGGAGGGTGTGACAGAACGATGCGGGTTCTGAGGGCCGTGCACAGAGGTTGCACTTCTGAACACTGCGGATTCAGACAAAGACGTGCTGCGGCACAGGAACTGGAATCAACAACTCGGTGAAGAACTCAAGGTTGTTGAATACCTTGGAGGGAAGGATGTGTAGGAGAAGACACAGTTGCAGACAGAACTTAGCTGTGATTTCTGTAAAGCTCTGCCAAGTGGGCATTGAGCACAGACACAAGTTGCGTTGGAGAAGGAACTCTGTTGTGAGTTCAAAAGAAACAGAATCACTGAGGATTCTGAGAAGCTCTGCCAGGTGGACATTGAGCAGTTACAAAGGGTGCACAGAAGGGATAGAACTGCTGAACGTTCTGTGGAGAAGGTACTCCGCCAGGAGGGAATCGAGGAAGTGTGCAGATAGGCACAGAAGAAGTGAAGAGAACTCTTTGAGTTTTGGAGCTGGAGGAAGTATCCACTGAGGGATATTCACTGGGTTGTTGAACACCCAGAAAGACTCAACAATCAGGTTTCTTGAGAAGAGACACTGCCAGGAGGTATTTATATTCTCCATCTGAGGGAGAAGAAAGATAAAATCCCTTAAGGGGTCTGAGTATTTGCAGAATCTCAGAAGAGATAGCACCAACATGTGCATGAGAAGACTCTGTAGGAGCGCAGACGTTGGAATCCTTTAAGGATTCGAGAAGAACAAGCTCAGAAGGAATAGTGTCGTGGAGAACGCACAGTGAGAACTCAGGTGAAGGAGTTTGTGGAGACTAAGCAAAGGTTGAGGCCTTTGGGATTTTGAAATTCTCCCAAGTCTAGGAAGAAGGAGTGCGCAGAAGCTCAGAAGGAGCAGTAGCAGCCGTCGGATAGGATGGAAGAGAATATCTGGACCGTTGGTTTCTACGTCCAGGAGGAGCTCAGGAGGAGCCCACAGAAGGAGGAGATCGACAGCTGTTAGATCTCACTTAGAAATACCGTCAGTCGTTGGATCGGGAGAAGATGCTCAGAGTTTAACCTCTGGAGTGAGTGCGCAGAAGAATAGATCTGGGCCATCAGATCTGGAGCAGACAATCGTCAGCCATTGGATTGGATAGAAGGCGCACGAGGTTTACCTTCATGGACAGGAGGTGGAAAATCTCGACAAGGGGTGGAGCCATCGGGATATCGACACTCGGGAAATCGGGATTCTCGAGGTCGTGAGAATTGAGACATCACAAGTCTCAAAACATCGGAGTGATCTGGACTGTCCGTTGGTGGAGACACATGGTAGTGATCGAGCGCCTGTCGGTACTTTGGCACATCGGGATATCGACATTCCCGTGAACATGAGATCGGGGAAATCCAGGTTGAAAAACCCCGGCATAATCTGAGCCGTCCGTTTAGGGGGATAGGTGTCAGAGATCCAGAGTGAGTCGGGATATTAGCCATCGAGAAATCGGAGTTCTTGAGGACAAGAAAGTTGGGACATCAAAAGTCTCGAAATCTTGGAGGAATCGGGACCGTCCATCAGAGAAGGGACGCGTGGCAGCAATCGGAGCCATCGGGGAAAATCCCGACAAGGAAGTCGTCCATCGGTGTTTGGTTCATCGGGATATCAGAGATCCTAGTGACAAGTTGTTTGTTCACTTTGGAATCGTGAAACGCGATACTCCGATGAGTGGAGGCCAACTGTCAGCATATCCGGAGAAGTGGAAGCGCCATTGTAATTGTCAGTGTAGCAGAGAGTCGGGATTTGGATGATCGGGAATCCCGTAGGCAAATGCATTATAGCATTTGAAACCCCGTTGCCCCAACAGGGAGACAAGACTGTGGTCTTGTGAGTTAATGGTCATATTGGCCAAAAGACTAGCCCAAGGGGACTAGTAGAAGTTGGAGCGTGTCAGGAATCGGAGGATCACGGATCCCGGGGACATATGCACTTTGGCATTGAAAAGTAGGAAACCCTGATGGGGACACAAGGTTGCGGTCTTGTGAGATAGAGGTCACGTGGACCAAGATCTTAGCCTGGAGGGCTAATGGGAAAAAGAGCCCATCGGAAAATTTGAAGTTCAAACCCCCGACAGAAAGACATAAGGTTGTGGTCTTATGGAGAGCGGTCACATGGACCAAAGGGCATAGCCAGAGGGGCTAAGACAAAAAAAGGATCTCATCGATGATCGGGGATTCAAGAGTACATGAACTCTTGATATCAGAAAGCTCGCAACCCCGAAATTAAGGTCAGAAAAATTCACAGGTACATGCAGAGGCAGTGACAGGGTGAGAGAAGACCTATGGGTCAAATTTTCGAAGGGATTCCATTTGGGAGTCCAAGGAGACGCTTCGGCTCAGTGAAAAGGGATTTGAATGATACTGAGAGCAGGAGGTGTGTGTAGAGACCTTGCGGGGTATGTGTATGTGAGGACCTTACTGCGTCATAATCAAAATACAAATTACTTAATTCTCTTTTAAGAAGGTTTAAAGATTAAGATAATCACGTCGCGATATCGAGATTCACGGTTCAATAAGATCATATCTCTTGTCATCGCGTTTCCAAAATTCCCGATTTACGAAACCCCAATCCACAGTTTACGTTAAATTAACTAATCATATTTTATTCTTAATCATGATTAGATAATTAATTAAAAGGAATTAAGTCTTGTTTAAAAAGAGTCGTTGCAATTTCACGATTTCGGGGATCGTAACTTCATTGATAACATGATTCTTGACATCCAGATTTCCGAAATCCTGAAAAGAGTCTAATCTCAATTAATTAAGGTGAATAAAAGTGTTTAAATCTAAATTAATACATCGTGATTTCGCGATTTCGGTGATCGGGTTTCTTTGATGACATATCTTTCGACATCAAGGTTGTCGAAACCCCGAAAAGTCATGTTTTCAGATTTAACTCATAATTAAAACTAATAAATCCTCTTTATACAAAAGTTTAAAGTTAATATTTCTTTGAGTGTCCATTAATGCACCTTCATCCGATTAAGTAAGTTTCTCTGTTTTTTTTTTTTTTTTTGAAAATGCCGAGAACACCTAAGTACGGACATTAAATGTATATCTCCAAAAATATCTTTTGCATTAAGAGCTTTAACTTCATAACAGATGTACAAATTTCAATATTTTTATGATATATTCAAAGTAAACATTCGAAACGTCTGTATTTTCATTTCAAAGCCGAGCTTATTCATCCACTTTCTGTGATAGGTTCTCGAGTTAGACGCAGAGCTATGGCACCTAAAAAAGCACCGAAGAAAAATGAAGAACCACAGGAAGGCAATATTATCTCAGATACTACTCCGCACGCCATACATTCCATCAAAGCATGGACTCAAATCTTTGAATTGCTGGAGGATGACTTAAAGTATGCAGACCCTGATTTTGAAAATCATCTATGGGACGTTGTTGAGTCTGAACTTCATAAGGTTGTTGTGCGTTCGAGGCTGGTGGCTTATACTGAGATGGTTAGTTGGGCTCTGGATAAGGTATATATCCCAACAAGGAGTATTTAGAATGAGCAAGGAGCTATCGTCGGATCATTTCGGCCTGAGCACATTCAAGTAATGTATAAACTATCACTGAATTACAAACACACCTTTAATGCTGAATTTTTAGCTGAATTTCAGAGAAAGGAATGTATTGAGGCAGACAAGACATACCCTGACATGATTAAAGGATGGGCAAGGTCTAAAGCAAAATTTAGGGCTGATTCTCATGGGATTTATGCTACAGCTTCCTTAAACGAATATATGTTCTATGTAGCCATGATGTTATGCAGACTTTTTGGGAGAAAAGATCCCTGTCACTTTCATGCAGACTGGTTACCCTTCTTAGAAGAATTTGGAAATGGAAATGGTTTTAACTGGCACAAAATTTTATCAGATAACTTGACGCAAGAAATTGTGAATTATAAAACAACCAAGTCAAAGGGACAACCAGTGTCTTTTTATATGTCTGCATATATTATGGATGCCATTTGTTTTATGACCCCATTTCCATTAATGAATTGGAGTTGGAGTGTTTCCTGCCCAGAGCCTATTCATAAATACCACTCAACCCTCTGGGAAGAAAATGCTAAAGAAGCATTTTACGAAGTTTGTCATTTTGTCATTATTCCTATGCACAAATTATTTTTTGGATGCGAACCCCCTCGCATTTCAAATGCAGTCATAGAAAGTCTTAAATCTGTTGCCGACTGGTTTATTGAGGAAATTGTTTCCTATGTCAGGGTCTATGGTTGTTCCATTCCTCCTCACGCACTCCCGAAGTTCTTACCAAACAGATTGATATGCAGAGAAATAGCTCACTAGTTAGCCAAGGGTGGTATTGGGTTAGCATTAAAATCACTTCAGAAAAAAGCATGGCCATCTTTCCCTGTTCATGTCGGGAAATTTACTTTATCAAATTTAGGCCATTCTAAGGCAGAGGCCGAGTCATTGGAAGAAGTGAAACTAGTTAATATTGAGCACATAAAATATGATCCCTACCAAATAATAAGTAGGCATTACATTCATTTCAATTTAAAGGCATATGAACATGAAGTCTCTATTTATGATGATATTTTTAAAGATGTTAAGTCTTATGAGGAAGTGTTGAATAGAGTTCAAGCTTTGCCACCTGATTCACAGGCTGGGTTTACATCTTTTCAAAGTCATAGGCGAAGCTGCCTACCTAAAATTTTACAGGGTGAAAATCCGACCCCATCACCAGAGCAAGAAGAAACCCCTCCAGGGTTTGAAACTAATAATCAGGGTAAAGAAAATGACAAAGATAAGTCGAAGGATTCTGTTATCACTCCAGGAAACTCTCCTAGGCTGTAAGTCGGAGATGCCTGGTAACTAACTCTTTTTGGGAAATAGTTTCTTAATATTTGATGTGGTTTTTGGATCAAGATGAATATCTAGGGACTGGACTATGTTTTCAAGACTGTCTAGAAATATAAAATCTCACAAGGCCTTCTAGTAATGCAGTCAGACAAGGTTTGATTTAAATGGAAGAGAAAATAGCTATTGAACCAGACTATACTCATATAAAACAAGCACAATGGGTTTAATAACTAAGGAAATAACTTATGATTCTCAACCTAACCAATCAATTAGTGAGATGGCAGTCACATGTATATTGAATAAGCATCAATAAAGAACATTCACTCATAAGATATCAGAGAACAGAAAAGAGAAGTCTGACAACACAACTGAAGGAAGCTTGAAATTTTTCATATAATAAGAATAGGTCTCTCTTACAGTAGCAGCATGTAGAACACAAAATCGAACCCCTGGTTCATCTTCTATTCTAAGCTTTATAGCTTTAAAAATTAGTTCTGGGATCCTAAAAACAAGGATCAGATATACTAAAAATAGTAAGTCAAAATTCAGTTGCAAAAGAAGTGGGATGCTTCCCCAAAATGAGGCAAATCCTAGATTTCTGTCTGTTGATTGTTGGTGTAGTGCAGGACAGCCTCCCAAGGCTAACTGATGACTCTTCTAAGAGGTAAAATTCGAATTTGCTGAGGTGTGCCAAAATCCCTATATTTTTGCCTTTGAAAAATGTACCAAACTTGATTAAAACACCTCTTCTTTGCCTTTATCCATCAAAGTAACAATTGGATCTAACTTGATAACTCACCACCTGTCTATTCCAAGAGGTTTCATCTCATTATGATTCAAAAATTCCTGATCTAGGCAAAATTTCAAGTATTCTGGTTAAAATAGGCTTTCGATGGTTAACATAGAAGACTTCTGGGTGAATTAACCACCAAAAGCACAACTTTCGGTGGTTAATGAACAATCGTCCTGTTCGCCTAAACCACCGAAAAGGAAAGTTTTCCAAAAATAATATGCTTTGGGAAAAATCAATTTTCTCAGCCATGGAATGTTTGTTTTGCATGCTCCAATAGTCGATCGACATCTACAGATCATAATATTTCCAATGGTGCAATCATATTTGGATTTTGAGCTAGGGAAGATAGTCAAATTTTCCTTACAATATTAGGCATCATTTTTTCAAAAATGCCAGTGCGTTTTTTGATTGCTAACATCTGGCTCCAACTGGGATGGATACCTCCTTGTGAGGTCTCCAAGAACCTGGCAGACCTTGTGCCTTTAGTATTGGGCCATGGATTCATTCAGCCTTTTCGGTGGTTAATGAGCACACCCGGCTCACCTAAACCACCGAAAACAGAAACTTACCCAAAAATCAAAACTTGATGAATCTCAATTACCTGCAAGAGTACAAATACCTTAGGGCTTGTTAGACGAAGCTCCTCTCTCTGTTTACAGCGCTCCCAATTCTCAATATGAATTCAACAGGCACATCCACCATGACTATCTTCCATGATTAGGAAAAACATGAAGATTTTCATCAAATGCATATTTCAGCCTTCCAGAAAAATAATGAGGAAACCAAGCTGCACCACCACTAGCGTTTTCATAAGGTATAAAAGAAGGATCAAGGACTATAGTGACCCAAATATCCATTGAATTGTGTGAACAATCATAAAGAAGCCACATATAAGTCTACAATAATAATAAAAACTCAGGCTGTGAAGCCACCAGCGGAGGGTGTTGCCGGTTGAAACCATGTCTCTATAAACATTTTCTGGATCGTGTACCAGTACAACAGCAGCTTCAGATACAAAGCATTTTTAGATCCTCTGATATTTTGCCCTTTAAAAATGACCAAATATAGTCAAAAAACTTCTTTTTGACTTTCTTCTTCAAGAATAGTGTTTAGACTTGATTTGATAATTCATAATCATCCTATTCCAGAAGATTTCACATCATTCCAACTTGAATATCTCGAATCTGGGCAAAATTTTGAATATTCTGGTTAAAACAACTTTCTGTGGTTAACTGTATTTGGATTTAAGCACCTTATCCACCGAAATCACTTCTTTATGGTGGTTAATGAGAACTGGAGGGCTCACCTAAACCACCGAAAAACATAAGTATTTCAAAAATCAAAATATCAAAATTCTGATTACCTACATGTTTGTAAATGACTTCCGGGTTTCTTAGATGAAGCTCCTTTCTCTCTGACTAAACTTGTAATCTCCTTCTGATTTCATAGTGCACCTCCTGCACATCAAATTATTTGGTCAAATATGTACACTATGACCCATCACCTACAGTGCTGGTTCAAGTTCTTTCCCTGTCATGAGATCGTGTGCATTGCTCATCTCCAGGTGCTGTCAATTTAGGCATCAGGGTTCTTTTCCTCCAACCTGTGTTTCTTCTTATTGCTGATAGAGGGAGGGATATCGGGGATGTTTTAAGTAACAAGTAATAATCTCGATCCCACGATCATTTGAAAGACCAAGGAGGGCCTTCCAGTTTCTACATTCTCTTCCCACCATCAGATACAAGATTTCGCCTTTTCTTCTTGCACTGTTCATTATTGAACTTTTTCACCATTAGAACCCTTTACCACAAAGTTGATTCCATAATCACCATAGTACCATTGTATCCAATGAATCAACAAGGATCAATGCATATCCACCCAGTGTGTTTTCTCCTGTAGAACTGAAAGTGAATCATTATCTGCCTGAGTTCACAAGAGCTGATTCATCTGACTTGCGGCGTGGTCCTACAGGTGCCAAACCCATCGACCTCTGCTCTCAATGCTAATCCAAACTTTTCCATCATTAACTACTGGACTGAATCTGCTTCATCACCTCCAGGCTGGAAACCTTTTTGAAGATCCTGACAACATGTGACACAGAGATCATACGAACAATTTGGGCAGCTTCTGTGGTAGTCAACAATAGAGGTACTGCAATTTTCACAATACAGTCTTTCTTCTATATTGAGTTTAGCCCTAGGAACTTTCAACTTTTTTGTTGCTCCTCCTTGAATCCTGAGCTTCGCATCCTACTCCAAGAACTGCTCATAATGAATTTGCTTCAACGTAAGGAGAACCATAGAAAGCAAGTAATGGAGGTATCGTATCTTGTCTGCATTTCATGTTTTATTTGTGCTAGCCTTCATAACACCATCTCCCCGCAAACAAGCTTTACAGTTACAATTTCCATGACATACAGGACAAGCCTTCTGCTTTTTGAATTAAAATCATAGCTAGTGTCACTGGTGATGGGGAAGCTTGACAAAAAGGAACAAAAGTAGTTACAGATGATAAAGGAGAGGTAGATACAGGAGAAAATGCATGACATAACATGCATAACAGGTCAATATTTGAAACTTCTGAAGAATGCTTGGTACGAAAAAATGCAACCAACAGTCGTTCCCTCACACCACCCTTCAAACGGTGCTCCATCAAGAGTAACAGAACTCCAAGAAGAACTAAGGCTTCCACTAAAAGTTGTCGCCCATCCTCATTCTCCATAACACTCTCTATGGTACTTTGCACATACACTCCTTCCTGCAAATCATCGAGATAATGTACCA
>ML779036.1:1232245-1250041 GCA_009831015.1 Picea engelmannii
AATATATATATATATATATATATATATATATATATATATATATATATATATAATAAAATAATAATAATAATAATAATAATAATAATAAATAAAAAAAGAGTCCAAAGAGTTATTTTTGAAATCATAACCTAGGTTTTCTAGCCTACGGATTCTTGAAAATCTCCTTTTATATCCTCGATACTATCTCTCACGTTTTCGGACTTTCTTATCAGAGTAGGAGAGATTATGTATTAATCTGGAAAATCAATAAATCTTTAAATTCAGTAAGGTCAGTTTTCATAGTTCTTTTTCTCTGACTAAAACTGGTTATGTTTGAGTTGATTTTGACTATCTTAAGTTTCTTAACAGTTTGTCTAAGGTTTAAGCTTGCTCAAAAGAAAACCCTTGAAAACACTTTTTCCCTTTTTCTATACAGACTGAGGGGTTTTGAAGGTTGAGAAAGATTGGTCTAGAATAATCAAAACAAATTGAAAAACCTCTATTATAATTTTTTATACAGATAACCACCCCTGATATATTAAGTATCATTGATTGCCCCTGCTTCATATGCACAAGCTAACTATAAGACAGATGGTGAAAGGAGATTCATATTTGATTGCCCCCATTCAATCCCACAGACGATGAAAGGAAATTCATTTAAATGATTTCACTCGTCTAAATATAAAAGAAACAGATAACTTCACCGGGGTACTAAACAGGCCTGTTGGCAGTGAAGCAATATCTAAGCATAAAATTTGCACTCGAAGCGGTGAAAGGAAATTCAGTAAAAAGGGGCAGATAACTTCACCGGGGTACTGAACAGGCCCGCTGGCAGTGAAGAAATATCTGAGGTGTCTGTAACTTTGTCATACTTATCTATAACTCTATTCTAGTTATCAATTTTTCAAAACCGAATACTCATCTGAAGTCAAAATAGAGTTCCCTAATTACAAATTAACTTTTTTTATTTCGATTGATGCAAGCTGAAATTTACAAATCTGTTGAGTTTCCTAAGATTGTTTTAATCATCTTAATATTAACTTAAATTTAGAACGAGAAAGAGAATGTTATGAAAAAGACTGCAACTGAGTTTAAAGAAAATAAAAGTTTTGAAAAGGTTTTCACAGGTTTTATACAATCTCTTTTTCTTCTCTTTTAAACAGTTTATCAGTCATAAACCCTTGACACCATTTACCCAATGAAGGCACTGAGTCTACATGTTCTCCTTGTCCCATAGGGAGACGAGGTCCCCAGTTGGATCCTATGTTGAAAAAAAGCTTAATTTTTTCGTCCTTAAGGCCTATATTTTTATTTTTTCAGGTTTCGGTTTTCTGAAAATATAGAATTTCGTCATGTCTAAATTTGTGATGCCTTTTTATCATTTATTTTTTAATATATACGGGATAAATTTTACAAAATTTAAGTTTTTCAAACGCTCTTTGAAATTATTCAAAAGGAGTATAATTTTAAATTTGCGAGTTTTTTCATTTTAACGTTTAAAAAATCGAGATTTGAGGTTTTCTGTATACAAACGATTTATGCAAATCGAATCGCGAAACCCCGATCCCCGATCTCCCGATACGTTTAAGACTTAATCAAAATACAAATTACTTAATTCTCTTTTAAGAAGGTTTAAAGATTAATATAATCACGTCGTGATATCGAGATTCGCGGTTCAATAAGATCATATCTCTTGTCATCGCGTTTCCCGAATTCCCGATTTACGAAACCCCGATCCACAGTTTACGTTAAATTAACTAATCCTGTTTTAGTCTTAATCATGATTAGATAATTAATTAAAAGGAATTAAGTCTTGCTTAAAAAGAGTCGTCGCGATTTCGCGATTTCGGGGATCGTAACTTCATTGATAACATGCTTCTTGACATCCAGTTTTCCGAAATCCCGAAAAGAGTCTAATCTCAATTAATTAAGGTGAATAAAAGCATTTAAATCTAAATTAATACATCACGATTTCGCGATTTCGGCGATCGGGTTTCTTTGATGACATATCTTTCGACATCAAGATTGCTGAAACCTCGAAAAGTCATGTTTTCAGATTTAACTCATAATTAAAACTAATAAATCCTCTTTATAAACAAGTTTAAAGTTAATCTTTCTTTGAGTGTCCATTAATGCACCGTCGTCCGATTAAGTAAGTTTCTCTATTTTTTTTTTTTTGAAAATGCCGAGAACACCTAAGTATGGACATTAAATGTATATCTCCGAAAATATCTTTTGCATTAAGAGATTTAACTTCGTAACAAATGTACAAATTTCAATATTTTTATGATATATTCGAAGTAAACGTTCGAAACGTCTGTATTTTCATTTCAAAGCCGAGCTTATTCATCCACTTTCTGTGACAGGTTCTCGAGTCAGACGCAGAGCTATGGCACCTAAAAAAGTACCGAAGAAAAATGAAGAACCACAGGAAGATGATAATATCTTAGATACTACTCTGCACACCATACATTCCATCAAAGCATGGACTCAAATCTCTGAATTGCTGGAGGATGAGTTAAAGTATGCAGACCCTGATTCTGAAAATCATCTATGGGACATTGCTGAGTCTGAACTTCATAAGGTTGTTGCGCGTCCGAGGCTGGTGGCTTATACTGAGATGGTCGGCTGGGCTCTGGATAAGGTAGATATCCCAACAAGGAGTATTCAGAATGAGCAAGGATCTATCGTCGGCTCATTTCGGCCTGAGCACATTCAAGTAATGTATAAACTATCGCCGAATTACAAACACACCTTTAATGCTGAATTTTTAGCTGAATTTCAGAGAAAGGAATGTATTGAGGTAGACCAGACATACCCTGACATGATTAAAGGATGGGAAAGGTCTGAAGCAAAATTTAGGGCCGATTCTCATCGGATTTATGCTACAACTTCCTTAAACGAATATATGGTTTATGTATCCATGATGTTATGCAGACTTTTCGGGAGAAAAGATCCCTGTCACTTTCATGCAGACTGGGTACCCTTCTTAGAAGAAGTGGGAAATGGAAATGGTTTTAAGTGGCACAAAATTTTATCAGATAACTTGACGCAAGAAATTGTGAATTATAAAACAGCCAAGTCAAAGGGACAACCAATGTCTTTTTATATGTATGCATATATTATGGATGCCATTTGTTTTATGACCCCATTTCCATTAATGTATTGGAGTTGGAGTGTTTCTTGCCCAGAGCCTGTTCATAAATACCACTCAACCCTCTGGGAAGAAAATGCTAAAGAATCATTTTACGAAGTTTGTCATTTTGTCATTATTCCTATGCACAAATTATTTTTCGGATGCGAACCCCTCGCATTTCAAATGCAGTCATACAAAGTCTTAAATCTATTGCCGACTGGTTTATTGAGGAAAATGTTTCCTATGTCAAGGTCTATGGCTGTTCCATTCCTCCTCACACACTCCCGAAATTCTTACCAGACAGATTGATATGCAGAGAAATAGATCACCAGTTAACCAAGGGTGGTATTGGGTTAGAATTAAAAGCACTTTAGAAAAAAGCATGGCCATCTTTCCTTGTTCATGTCGGGAAATTTACTTTATCAAATTTAGGCCATTCTAAGGCAGAGGCCGAGTCATTGGAAGAAGTGAAACTAGTTAATATTGAGCACAGAAAATATGATCCCTACCAAATAATAAGTAGGCATTACATTCATTGCAATTTAAAGGCATATGAACATGAAATCTCTGTTTATGATGATATTTTTAAATATGTTAAGTCTTATGAGGAAGTGCTGAACAAAGTTCAAGCTTTTCCACCTGATTCACAGGCTGGGTTTACATCTTTTCAAAGTCATAGGCGAAGCTGCCTACCTAAAATTTTACAGGGTGAAAATCCGACCCCATCACCAGAGCAAGAAGAAACCCCTCCAGGGTTTGAAACTAATACTCAGGGTAAAGAAAATGACAAAGATAAGTCGAAGGATTCTGAAATACCTCCTCAAAACATAGAGGGTTCTCAGATAAAAGAACTAGGGACAAAGAAAGGAAAAGTACTGGAAACAAGTCGAATAATTTTTTATGATGTTCCAGAAAAGATTGGAGGAACTGCTTCAAAAGAACTTGGTAGTCCTATAACCTCTTTAACTCCATTATAATCTACTTTCGAAACCCCTCATGAAGGAGTTTTGTATGTCAGTGACCTAGAGCCGATTTCAAGAGATGAAATCCCCTCGTCGTATTATTTTTTCAGCAAAAAGAGAAGAGCAGTATTGAAGCAAGAAATTCATCCGAGAGGAGAAGGAACGATTAAAAGGCATAGAGTTATCATAGATGGAAAGAAACTCAAGGAAGGAGAGTTCACTATAGAATTAGCAAGAACAATGGGTGCTATAGCATCAGCTAATATTTATTATGTAGGAAATTTAACAACTATGCTTGAAGAGAAGGATCAAACAATCATCCTGTTGCAAGCCAAAATAAAAGAAAGTGAAAGAAATATTTCTTGGGGAGTACAGAAGGGTCTAGAACAATATAGACTCAAAGATATGCAAGAAATCCAAAAAATAAATAAAGAGTTGGATGAGGAAAAACATTTAATACAGGTCACACAAGAACAGGTTCAAAAGTTAGGAGAAGAAAACAAACAGTTGCATGATAAGATTATTTCTATTACTAACCAGGTAGTTGAAATTGAACATTTCATGACACAAGCATCAGGAATATATGCAAGAATAGAGGAGGAACAACAGAAAGTATTCTTGAATCTGGAAGTAATCCAAAATTATTTTCAGGAATCAAATAAGTCCTTGGAAAATGTGTTCCAGAAAGAAAGAGAGGCGAAAGAAACTAGGACAACTTTTCAGAAAGCAGTGGCTTCCTCATCAAAGGAAGAAATTGAAAAGTCTCGGAAATTATCTATTTCTGAACAGATTAAAGGAGATATAATGATTAAAGTGTGGGAATCAAAATTGGCTGAATACAAACGGATCACAAGAGAAGTTAATGAAGATTGTCAAGGAATATTTGATCTCTTTGAAAGAGATTCGTTGAATATCTGAACAAATGATTGTTCAGGTTTGTTAGGAGAAGTCAATATTGCCAAGCACCAGCTGAGGTTTAGAGAAGAGCTCGAGGAAAAGAAAGCAGAGATTTAAAACATCAAACTGATCAACATCATAGAGATCGACAAGTGGATGGTGACTTCAAGTTTAAAGCTGAAAACTGTTAATTTCACAGAAAGAATGATAGAAAGTCGGTTACCTGAATTACAGAGAAGATTTTTCTCATTTGAAGCAAATGAAATACCCGAAGCTCCTAGGATCTTAGTAAATTTTTTGGGAAAATGTGTTCAGTGTGTTGATGCAGAAAAAGGAAGTTCGTCAATGCAAGCTTGAAACCTTTTTTAAATGTTTTTATTATTAGAAATTAAAAAGAAATTGTAAACGATTGACATTATTTTTATGTAACTGTAATATTAGGAAGTTGGTTAATGACCAATGAGAAACTTTGATGAAAAGGTATAAATATGGTTTCTAGAGGCTGAGAAAGGGCTTCAGAAATTTTGGAGAGAGCCATTTTGTAATTATCAGTTTTGAAATACATTGGAATATAAATCACAAACGAGATTTTGGATCCTGCAACTTTGTAACTATGTGTTTTCCCCTGTTTGTTATACTTTGTTGAATTCTTCCTTTAATGTTTTCTCTAACAAGTAAATCAATTTGAAATTATATACATCATTGATTTATATTTTCGGGTTGGTTTGGATGTTAAATGGTTTACAGTCTTTCCTCTGAAATTGCTTTAGCAATTTTAAGACCTGTAAAGATTTTGTTCCTTAATTATTAACTCTTGTTAGAAATTCCCTTTTTCTTTCATTGTTGTCTATTGAAATATAAGATTCTTTCTTGATTAAAGCCTTATATTTCTTTGTATTGTTCATTTGTTGTTTACAATTTCTTGAAATTGTTACAAAACCAGGAAACAGACTTGAATGTGTTTACATTACTGTTTTAGGTTTTAAAATTGTTTTCCTTGATCCTCATCTCTGGAAATCTGAAGTAGCAAACTGATTAAAACCCTTTTATAAATAAATAAAGATTTATCCTCCATGACTGTTCCAAGTGCTATACAACCTAACATTGAACCCAGACTCCAAGATCAAACTAGCATCGCTTTGAACCTATTTAACACTATTTTACAGACAACAACTAACCAGGTCGAACTAGAACGATCATGGGCTGCAATTGAGTGTGACATTAGCATCCAGGAACAACAAGAAGCAAGACAAAGACAGTTGAGAAACTGATTTTGCCTTTACCTTCTTAAATTATTATTATTTCTAAATCATTCCTTTTACATCATTTACGGATGCCTTGACGGTATGTTTTATAACCTTAAAACATAAACTCAGGAACAACATCTTTTTGGCACCGTTGTCGGGGAGCGAAGAAACAAATTATTTCCCTGGGGAGAACGACATTGACATTTTCTGTTTTTGATAGTGAACAAGGACAGAAAACCTTCTAAGGCTAAAATATTTTTCACTTGGCGACTCTACACTAAATAAACTAGCTAGTAGTCGTAAGAACACCAGAAAAAACCCGGATAGTAAACAGACCTCGCCAGTCTTTGATCCGGAAAAAATTTTAAAATCGCGAAAATCACTTAAACAAATCTTTTTATCCACATATACAATAAATCAGCCTAACTTTACACAATCAAACTCATCATAAACTCTTGAAAGATCACTATCACTTCCCCCTTCAATTGATACTTTCTCTTTTCCTGATGTTTCTTCTCCATATTTCCCAGAATCTTCTCCTCACACTGTTCAAACTTCAGTCCCAAATCTAACCATGGCTTCACAAGGAGGTGCTGGAGCTGGAGGTGGTGCCCCTGGAGGTAGTCAAGTACCGCTTCCTGGGATTTTCGCTAAAGTAGCTGCAAGATACACTCCCCTTGGTCTTCTTGTTCCTCTTCATGATCTTCCTGAAATACACCAGAATATAAATCACAAACGAGATTCTGGATCATGTTCTTCCAACAACTAACTAGGTATAACTAGAACGATGATGGGCTGCAATTGAGTGTGACATTAGCATCCAGGAACAACAAGAAGCAAGACAAAGACAGTTGAGAAACTGATTTTTCCTTTACCTTCTTAAATTATTATTATTTCTAAATCATTCCTTTTACATAATTTACGGATGCCTTGACGGTATGTTTTATAGCCTTAAAACATAAACTCAGGAAAAACAAGAAGCTTGGTCCTTTCCTGGGGGCCCTTCGAGTTCTGAGTCATATTTGGTTTCCAAACATTCTAGTCATTATTTGGTTGATATAGCGGTCATGTCGATGTAATATTTGACCAACACCACTCCTAGTTTTGGGGGTGATGCGTCTCTTGACCTTTTTGTCTAGCATCTTGTTCAACCAACGATCGTGCCAATGCAATATTTGACTGATACCGCTATTATTTTAGGGGGTGATGCATCTCTTGACCTTATTGTCTCACATCCTATTCAACCAATGGTTGAAGAAGTGGTTGTGCCGATGAAATCTCTGGTAGATCCCACTCTTCTCTTGGAGAGTGACAAGTCTAAGGATGTGATATTTTCAATGCAATATTCGGTCAATCCCACTCTTCTTTTGAGGGGTGATGCATATTTCGATCATGTCCTTAGAATTTCTTGTCCTGTACCTTCTGAACAAGGGATCATTCTACTCTCTCTGAGTATGATCCCTACAAGTCCTAGGGTAGTTTCCTTTGATTGGAATGATCTTGTAAAACCTTGAATTCCTTCTTGTACACCCCTCCATATAAGGGGAATTCTTCAATTTATTGTAGATAAGGCAACCTTTACAAGTATTTTATCCTCCTTGACTTAGAAATATTTGGGTTTTCCCAATCTTGTGTCAGTTATCTGTGACTTGCTGACTTTTGATAAAATTCCTTCACGGGAGCCCTGGCCTCCCCCATGATATGCTACTTAGAACAACATCGTGGAGTCTTGTTTAAGATCTTTTTCAACTCTCTTAAAAAGTGAAAATATTGTCGAGTGAACTTGTCTCTTTCACACTCGTTAATTAGATTTGAAAGGAAGTCTATTTGGTGTAATTTTAACCCTTTTTCAGATCAGGTAGACTAATTTCGAAAAAAGGAATACTCTAGGCGCTAGTGGCTAGAAGAGTTCTCCTGGGTATTTTTTTATACTTTTTTCAGGCCCAGGGGACTAAATTTACGAAAAAGGACATTCTTTGGCATTAATTTGTAGTTGCATCTCATTCTCTTGCTTGCATTATTGAGCCTATTGTCGGTTCTCACTTTCACATAATAATCCTACCACCTCAGCAATTTGCATCATCAACCAAGTAAAGCCTTGTTTCTATCCTTTGCAGCTTGACACCCTATACCCCATGAGGAAAAATTACCCTGAGTGTGCATATCCTGCATGCGCCTCCTTGCATTGAGAATAGGTATGTTCCATTGTTGGAACTAGTTTCTTACTCGCGACATTATTTTCTCCTCTTTATCATAGAATTCATTTGACTATGAAAAAACAAAAACATATGGGCAGGAAAAGAGTATTATCTTATGTTGGCAGCAGTCGTGTTGTTTTTGAATAGAGAAAAAACTTTTGATTCCACTTGTCATCAAAATTTTGGGTTTAGCATGACCTTAGGAAGATGAGCTCGTTACTTAGAGTTTACTATCTTTCATTGGACCAATACGTATATGACTTCAGTGATCATGGGAGTTATATTGTACTCCATTGTATACAAACTTCTTCAAATTGATTTTGAGACTGATTTTCATTGGGCCTTGTTCGTGACTATGAAAACCTATGCCATGTATCTACTTTTTTATTTCCCATTCATGGCCATGAAAAAATATTTGGTATATTTTCACATGGATCTGCAGTGTAATTCAAATTGGCATCCATGTGCACAAAGTTTGTATGGATTGTAATATTCTTATGAGCAACTAGTTCATCCAACTAGGTCTCCATTACTTCACTTATGGGAATTACAATATATTTCAGCCATCATAGATACTCCTCTGACCCCACACATTAGGGGGCCTCTGTTATAGCAAGATTTTCCCTACCATATGCAAAATTTCTCAGAGGGAATTTTTCCATTTCCCTATGCAGACTTGAAGTTCCTTTTTGCAGTTCCTAGACATACAAATTGTATTTTTCCACATATACATGCCCTAACAGCTATACAACATGCGTATAGGTAGGTTGCACCATTATATACCATGTACATTGGGTTTTGTGCTCAAAATTTGAAAATGGTGTCGGGTTTCCATGCCATGTCATGGGATCCATGATCCTTGACCTTCCATATATTAGAAACATTCCAAATCGACCCTTAAGTTCCATTTGAAGGCTATAAATGGGCCATATCCAAGCAGTGGAAAGATAGAGAAGAATTCAACTTTGAGAGAAAAGTTACTCTAGAGAAATTATTCACTTCATATTGAGTTTGCATCCCTTTGTCCTTTTAATTTTGAACACATTGTTCAACCCCCAAGCTCTTCCCTATTTGATGGAGAACCTCGTTGTCTCTCTTATATGAGCTTGAATTTGGTGGAGGATTGAAGTGGTGGAGTCCCATCTGGAAGGGAATTAGTTTCTCGGTTCCGAACGTGCCAAAACAAAAGTTTGTCATTCATACACTTATGTTGATTATATTTTAATATAAATACTCTTTTCTCATCCAATTAATGTCTTGCAAATATTTGAATTGTTATTCCATGGGCATATTTGTGATGAATATTTATAGATTATTCTATTGAATGTGCTAACTTGATATATTATCACCATATTCTTTCATATCTTGGTTGTTGAGGATAAGTTGTAGGTGTATTGCTTTGAGTCAAGTGCTCAATGATGGACTTCATCAAACGTCTGGATGAGGTAGGCTCTTTATATTGTATTGATAACATATTTGTTTATATAGCATACCTGAGAATAGAGTTGATTTTTGTAGTCATTTCCATCTGTTGTGGTTTACCCCATTCCATAGAGTGATTTTCCTCGTAACAATATTGACGACCATACTGGGGATCAAATCTTCTTCTCAGGGTTTGGAGTGTTTTTATCCATGAATGATCTCGTTTATATTAAGTTTCTTGTCATATTATTGCTTGACAACCTCTGTTCATTTTGAATCAAAGTTTCTTGGCCTTATCCTTGACCTGGAAGTATTTCAATATATATACACGGTTTTTTTCCTGACAGTCGCGTACATACGTAAGATTTCGTTTTGTAGGAAGTGTATATACATGGTTTTCTTATGAACAGTCACGTACATCATCCTTGTTTGTTTGATTGCTGAGTTTGATGTATGTTGGGTAAGTTTTGATGGTTATTGAGTCTTCTTAGGTCTCTGTCATGACTGTTAAGTTCCTACAAAGCGATAAGAAACCTTTCTTTAGTTGAATTTTCGGGTGGTGTTTCTTTCTCATCATCCTTTTAATTGATTGTCCTTACATATTGGAATGAGTGTTTGCTTCTTGATATTCTACTTGGTTTGTCTCTATTTACATACAATAGAATCTTTATATCAACCCATTGTTCAGTCCTTTCATTTTCATTATTTTATATTGAAAATACAAAAAAATACACATTTTTCATTATTGGCGTTTGATCTTTTGGGTTCTTATAATTGATCTTAGTACATGTATGGAAAGGTTGCATCTGATTTGAAATTGTAGAATTAAATTGGAAATTTCATTTTGAAAAGCTTATCATTTATTGTGAATTGAAGTTAGGGATTTTCATTTTATTCATATTCATTTATTTTACTTGTTGAGTCATAACATCATTAGTTTCACGACTGCACCGTTTTGAGTAAACAAGGCCACTAAAAGTAACGTTGATAAAATTAAAATTGATTAGAAACGATTTATTTTTCAGGGTGCACAAACTAGCTTAGGATTTAGGGCCTTGGAATAGGATTTTGTGAGTAAACTTATCCAACACTATTAAACTCAACATATGTGTCTGACTAAGGGAGTGGTTAAATCCATTGTATAATTGGTGACATCAGGAGGCTCCTCTCACACCAAAATTAAGCATAAGGTCGTGTGAGGTTGGTTGAGGGGATATCCTCCCAATACCTTCTTAGCGTCAGAGATATTTCTAGGGATCTATTCATATATGGGGTTCTTTCTAGTACCTTTACCTCTATGAGAGACAATTCTTTCGATATTTCAGGCTTTGTTTCCCTACCCATACGGTAGACCTGACTTACGACTATTCACCTACGCATTGGTTATATCATGGTGGCTTAGTTGCTTGACATAGGTAGCCACATAGGTTACTTGCAGGAGTTATTATGAAGGTACCCTGAGTTAGATAAGGGTCGGACAACACACAACCTTTATGGAGGATTACCTCTCTGAGGAGATCTGACCGACTGGTTGTTAAGCCCATGAGGGCCCTTATAATGGATTTTGATACCTCCGATATTTTAAGGGAGTCTCATGCCCCTCTTGGGCAGGGCATACCTACTTTAGGGAGGGAGACCCCTTTCAACCACTTTATCCTATTTTTTTGCATATTGGCCTTTTTTTTCTTTACTTTGGTGTGCTCTTTGATTATTAATTGGCCTTAGGATTTTGTATTGTGTTGTGAGTTTTCATTGATATGGTTAGTGGAGCCCCACTGACTCACTCAATTAGAACTACCCAGCCAATGGTATTTACTCATTCCATGAGGAAAAATCCTTTAGTATTTCTGAGTGGTACACCGAATCATGATACTCATCCAATGCCTTGGGCCTCTAGTCATTTTTCTCATGGTATGCTAGTCATGTCTTCGCACTTTCCATCCTCTGTCTCATTGCCTTATGTGATTCCTAGTTTTGGGTCTGGATGCATGATGCCTCCTTATTCTATTTTTTCATTTGGTGGGAGTCATATCGCTCAATTGACTCTTATGGTAAGAGGTTGGAATATTCCTTCGTATGGATCCAATCCTATATTCACTTTTCTAGGAGAAAGTGCTCAAATTGGAGGTTATTATACTTATTACATCATGTCCATATATCCTTGTTCTACTATGTCAGTTACTATGAATGATTTTCCCATGGAAGACCTCCATTTTTCCTCTGGTGTTTCATCTAGGGGGAGTCAATTTTATAGTATGGGAAACCCCCTTCACGGAGTTCCTTCATTTGGGGGAAACATATATCTGCACTTGAGTAACCCTTGTCATGTCTCTTTCTCTTCATAAGATACTTCCTCGGTGACGATGACCTTACAACCCTTCATGAATCAGTTTGGAGGAGGATAATTTCCCACCAAAAAGGGCCATGGTGTATACTAGAACCCTTCCTAGCTTGCAATTTCTCAAAACCAGTCTTTCCCAGAACATTGGTCTAAAATTCCACAACCAACTGTTGCCACAATTCCAATCACTGCAAGTCATACTAGCATTATATCACCAACCTCTGATATTCATGTTGGATATTGGTCGACAACCTCTACAAGTCATGTTGAAGACCAAAAACCAACAACTGCAAGTCATGTTGGGGGCACAAGTCTAGTCACTGCGAGTCATACTGGCATTTTTTCACCAACCTTTGCTAGTAATGTTGGAGATAGGTCAACAACCTATGAAAGTCATTTTGAAGACCTGCAACTAGCCGTAAGTCATGTCTAAACTCCCCAATGTTAATAAGGGTGTTATAAAGCGTGGAATAAAACACCAACAATTGGTCCCATTATCGGGACCTAGAATTCTTATAGGGAATGATGAAGGAAAGAGATGAGGTGGAATCCATCCTAGGAGGAAATTCAATACTAGTTAACTGTGAAAGAGCATGAGGTTTCCCTATGAGAAACTCATGGGTTGAAAGTGAATGTGAAGAAATGGAAAAATGACTATCTTTACATGGATATGCATGATATTTCTTTGCTAAATTTTCTTTGTTTGTTGTATGAATGGCTAAAAAGGAAAACTGCTACTAATTCTATTGTGTGGCCTTTGGAACTAGTGGTTTGGGATCAAGCCAATCTTGAAAGTGTTGTATAGTAAGTGGGATTGGGCTATTGAATTTTGGTTCACTCAAGTAAAAGAAAGCTAAATTCCTGATTTTGTTGTGGAATACACTGTTTCTTTCAGCGAGGCTGAAATAAAGTTTACAGAAGGTACGAGGAAGTGGATGTTGGAAGAGATTCCACTTTGGATAAAATTTTGTTCATGGAGAAAGGGATGATTCACATGGAGCCAGATCAAATGGATGAGTAAAATCCCCTATCATGAGGGGGGTGGGGGTTACAAAGAGGGGGGAAAGAGAGAGAAGAAATTGATCTTTTGAAGAGGATCCATAAATTGTTGAGATGAGGTGAGGAGTGGAATGGAACTAGAGGAGAAGAGAAAAAGAGTCGATAGGTGTTAGCACTTAATATCGTCATGTTCTTGTGTGTTATATTTTTATGCCCGAGTCTGTGATTTTTCCTATCTTTTCCCATTTTGCAGACCCGATCATAGACCTTTCCTCCCAACATGCATTTTTCCTTTTTGTTGGCATTCATACTCTTGACCGATCAATTTTCCCTGCCAAAATTTCATAAGAAGTATCGGCCATGAATTCTCTATATTTTCTAAAGGCGAGCACTTCTCTCTTTACCTCTGTCACTGAGCCTTTGTTTTCCCAAAACCTAGTCATGTCATCCAAGTCCTCATTGTCACAGGCCACAACATTGAGAGTGGATTAATAGGGACTCAAATCAAGGAGTGCAGGAATCGAGATTTCAAATGTTGTAAATTGTTTCACAAGAATAGTGAACTCCCAATTCACAAAAGGGAAGATCTAGGTCATCCGATCATAAAGAGTCGAGGGTCATTGATCTTACATCGGTAATTTTCAGAGGAATCAAAATTGGGAGTTAGGGGTTCTTGTTGTGAAGGTGTGTCCATAGATCGACATCTCGAGACCCGAAGGTCTGATGGTTTCATCTAGGCCATCCAATCAGAAGGGACGCATGTCGCTCGATCCGAGCAGTCGTGATTTCACGACTCAGAAGTTTGAGTAGGGAGCACAACGTGAACTCACGAGATGAGAAATTACAATGTGCCTATAAGTTGGGCCCACAGCCATAACCCAGGGTTGTATGGAAAAGAAGGGCCATAAAGAAAGTAGGCACCTATCAAGCAGTAGGTGGCTAAAGTGTTCGAGGAACCATCATGGCTGTCAGATTCGAGGCAGATCCAATTCTTGATCGAAATGTATCGTTTCATGGTTTCGGGCATCAGAACATTATGAATCAAAGGGAGTGATAACTCCCGATATGAGAAGTCCTGAAATCCCATTTGGCTAAGAACAAGGTCACAACTTGTAGTCGCATGGGGTGATGGAAAGGTGTTGTGTAGAAGATCAAAGTGCTTGAGTGGCCACAGGAGAATAGCTATGTATCCTTGAGGTGCCAAAATTGACTAAAAAGGATTGTGAGTTTGCCTGGAACATTCATGGGCACCAGGCCTCATCCTGATCCCAATAAAGGTAGTTAATGAGAATAAATAAGGTGGATGAAACCTCATTTCACCACATAAATGGAAGGCAAGGAGGTTCTGGAGTGGTCAACCTATGGTACCCCTATGGATGAATTGCCAGATCACGTCTGACAAAAGAATGTAAGTGCAGCCTGACAGGAGAAGACTTAGATGCTAAGCCTTGAGTATAGTGACCAGAGTGCGCTTATGTAGGGAGCCAGTTTCTTTGAGTATATATACTCAATTATTATATTTTGTAAGGGTCGATGGTTGAGCTAAACTCCCGATTTGTAAATTTTTAATGAACACTCTAGTTCTGTGGTTATGTACATGCTTTTGAGACTTCATGTTTAATGTAAGTCAACTCCTTTCATCTCTCTATAACAACTGTGTTATAACGCTCGTGCACGGATGATCCAATTGAGGGTAGTCATGTTTTTGTGATGTAGGTTTGATCACAGTGGCATTGCAACCTGTTTTAATTAGTTTCTTGTGTTCTCTTTTCCCTCTGATACTAAGAGATTGGGCATAGATGATCTAGTCAGGTTGTTGTGACTGTACTGTAATGTATGTTTGATTTCAGTACCGTTATAGCATTTTCAGTATCTTGAATTTCTGAATTCAAGAGGATATTTTATTTGAAGATTTTCCTCATTAGACTACTGGAAGACTAGATGTCCATAGAAGATCATTTAATTCTCCTTAATTTCTTCCCCCTACTCACCACCATACTGCAAACTAATGACTGAATTTAGATCAAAACCTCACTTGTCTATGCATGCCAACCCAATTTTCTGAGTTAGAACGATACCATCCAGAGTCTTCATCCATTAGACCGCCTTTAAACTATTCATTGTGACATAAACCTAATGGGTATCAAGCTTACCACTGCCGCAATCCAGAGGTGAATTCTGGTGCTAACAATAGGTATGCAAGAAGAGTTGATATAAGAAGAAAAGCGGAGAAGAGAGGTGGAAAATAGGTAGCCAGGTGTGCATGAAAAGGGGTCAGGCCCAAGATGAAGAGAAAAGGGACCACACCAAGTAGTAGTGTGAGAGAGTATGTTGTGTTAGAGTGGATAATATATGAGGATAGGCCTGCAAAGAAGAGTGGCCTAGACGATAGGGTGTTCAGTGGGGATACTGGTAGTAATAGTGGTAAGGGCCTAAGAGATGAAGTCTGCATCCCTTGGCTATTGCAAAGTGTTGCAACATTATAGGAAGATGAAGCACATAATAGTGGTGCAATTATAAGAAGGAAATATGGTTCACAAAGAAATAGTGCGTTGTTACAAGAGAAAGATAGTGTGCAAATAGGACAAGAAGATATAGCAAAAATTTGTGGTGCATAAATAAGATAAGAATGTAGAGTGAAACGTGTTGGTGCATCAGAAGAAGAGGAAGATGGAGGATCACTTAGTGGTGGAGGATATGAATTGGAAATAGTTTATGGTCTTGCATGACTGTAAGAAACTCTTTGGGTCACCTCACGAGAAATTTAAGAAGAATATAGAATTAACCCCCTTTGTACCACCCCCCTTGTGCATTTTTTATCAATAAGAAAGGACAACATATAGTGAAGAAATTGGAGTAGAAGAGAAAGAAGAAGAATATAGAAGTGAAGAGACAAGTGAAGAAGAAGGTAAAATTAGTACTACTTTACCCCAAGAAATATTGGTGTTGAGAAATCAAACCTCTAGCTGTCAGAGAGGAGGAACTAGCTCGAGTTTGAGGATAGAAAATCAAGACAGTGCCTTGAGGCTACTCGTGTTCCATAGAATGGGTAAGGATGATGCATAGAAACATTGGTTTACATGTGAAGCAATATCGTTTTTGAAGAGATGTAACACCCAAGGTGGGGCATCAAATTTTCATTCTTCTTAATAAAATCAAAACTCCCATTCATGGTTTCTATTCCTTTTTGCTCTTCTAGATCTTTCCAGCCATGATCTCCATGCTCCTAACTCAGCTCAAAGTTGACAGATATCCTCTCCCAATTTGTTTGGGCTCTCCCATCCATCTATACTCGCATATGACTGTGGGCTATGCCCATACGCTAAGACAACAGGTGCCAAGACAACCACCGCATGAATCCTCTAGAATGGAAAATATCTGAAGTTCAGAATATGATGCCACATGTCCTCAGAGGTTTTGACGACCCTGATTCATTTTGGGACTTCGATGTTCAGGAATTTCGAACATTCCAAAGTATTTTCTCCCTAAATTACTCTGTACTCAGAGTTATAAATCGAGTGCTACATGTCCCTCATGATCGACAAATGTGATCTACTTCAGGACTTCGTTGTTCAGGAGTTTCAAACACTCCAATGCCTTTTTACTCTGAAGTACTCCATACCCGGAGCTACATATCAAGCACCATGTGTCCTTCATGTTCAATGACTGTGATCTACTTCGGGACTTCAATGTTCGGGAGTTTCGGACACTCCAATGCCTTTTTCCTCTGAAGTAATCCGTACCTAGAGTTACAGATCGAGCACCACGTGTCCTTCATGTTTGACGGCTATGATATTATTCAGGACTTCGATGTTCGAGAGTTTCAAACACTCCAGTGCCTTTTTCCTCCAAATTACTCTGTACCTAGAGTTACAGATCGAGTGCTACACGTCCTTCATGTTCGATGACTGTGATATAATTTGGGACTTCGACATTCAAGAGTTTTTAACACTCCAATGGACGATTCCAATGGAATTCAACACTTCAGGACTTCACTCCTCATGTTCCTCTGGAGTGATCTTCTCCAGAGTTAGCGATCTACTGCCACATGCCTTCCTATGCCAATGACTAGGATCTACTCTAACACTTCGACACTTTGGGGATTTTTGAAGCACCTTTGTTATCACTGAAATTTCGTTCGCGCAGGGTGACACGAACTCCGCATCGTCAGCACAGAAAAACAGTCGTTCATGGCACAAGGATTAACTCCACAGCACAGCAAAAGGGTCAAAACTATGCAAAATGGCCAAAAAATTAAAAAGCGCTATGCATCCACTGAGCGCGCGCGCACGCAACATCTTCGTATTTGGAGCGCATATGCGCGGCTATGGGGTGCAAAACCCATGCGCCTGCCAAACGGCACATTTATGAAGCTGGTCGGCCTCCCAACCACTAATGGATCGGCTCCCAAGTCGATTTGACATCAAATCTGAGCTCAATCTGCGTGGGGAGGCTGGTCAAAGACCTAATTATGCCCTAAAGAGCCCATTTTCACATTCAAAAGAGGTTGCATAATAACCCAATGCTTGGCTATAAAAAGCCATGAATGACCACCATTTTCTCAAGGAATTCTTCATACTGTTATGCTGCTGAGATTGCTAGAGACCCCTTCTTT
>ML779036.1:1264324-1288040 GCA_009831015.1 Picea engelmannii
AATCTGCGTGGGGAGGCTGGTCAAAGACCTAATTGTGCCCTAAAGAGCCCCTTTTCACATTCAAAAGAGGTTGCACAATAGCTCAATGCTTGGCTATAAAAAGCCATGAATGACCATCATTTCTTCAAGGATTTCTTCATACTGTTATGCTGTTGAGATTGCTAGAGACCCCTTCTTTGGTAATACACATTGTAAGCTGCATTTCATAAGCTATTCACCCCTCACTTGAGTGAATAGGCTTGGAGTTCTTTCATCCACATTTCATCTTTTCTTTGAAAGGAGAGCAATCAGTTGAGGGCCTCAAGAGCCTTCCATTGGAGAGGGAAGGGACCCAAGTCCTCTTTCTCCTTTGTGTATCTTTGGATTTCATCTATCAGACCAACTAATACATTGGTGATATTGGTCCATTGTCATTTCTTTTTGTTTTTATTTCTATGCTCATAGTTTTATTTAGTTCTTGTTTAATTCTTGTTAATAGTTTAGTTGTTTACTTTCTAACCTTTTACCATACAGCTGTCATGACTAGAAGAGCCCAACTAGGCATGTAAGCACTCACTTTTTGCTCACACATCGACGAAAAGAGTGCAAACAACCTTGAATCCTCTGGAG
Source organism: Picea engelmannii (assembly GCA_009831015.1). Classification (NCBI taxonomy): domain Eukaryota; kingdom Viridiplantae; phylum Streptophyta; class Pinopsida; order Pinales; family Pinaceae; genus Picea; species Picea engelmannii. The sequence continues at coordinate 1,264,934 of ML779036.1, forward strand.
TCCCAAATTCCTGGACTCCCAGAATCCCAGTAATTCACCAACCATGTGGGTGGGGTAGGCATGTGCCAGGGTCTGACACGTAGCTGCGTCAAGGGTGACACATTCCCTCGTCTGGGATGACACATATCAGGCTCAAAAGGGGATATAGAGTAAGTGATGTGCATGAATCCAAGTGGAACGTGGCTCATCAATATTAAATCCACGTGACCATGGATGGCATCACTGTGCCTCATCGCTCTAGTCTAATCGTCTTTCAACCTCCCTCATCTTTTTACGATCATGATCCAACCAATATCGATTTTTTCACCTATCGACAATTCACAATGATTGCGGGGACCCAACATGCTCACTCTTTATCAGAGAGCTCAATCCCCATAATCTCAAAAGTGTTCACCCGACTCTGTCTAATTGTGGTCATTGGTTGATTGTGGTCTGTGAACTAAAACGTCCACTAATTTCACCTTCGTGCTCTGTAATGATTCCCAACCATTGATCTCTATTCACAGATCGATGGTTCACAACGATTGCGGGCCCAATCTCCGCAATTTGGGAAGTGCTCTCCCAACTCTATCTGATCATGGTCGTTGATCTTCCACCCCAACGAGAATCAATGATGTTGGTGGATAGCAGGCTATGAACTAGCATCTCCACTAATTTCACCTTCCCACTCCACAATGATTCCCAACCATCGATCTAATTGAGTATTGGGTGTTTGATTCATTAAATCTAGTGGGTCTTTCAGTCGATTTGATGACTAAGATAGGTTTTCCTCCCTATGAACAATTCACTTTCATATCCTCTGCCAGGTTTTGATTCATATACGACTCTTGTTTCCCAGGGAGTTCGAGTAAATTTGACTATCGTGAAGTTTGAGATCCCAGGGCATCGAACTCCTGAACTCCGAAACCATTATGATCTATCTCCTTTCGGGCTTAGTGCATGGTTCCTAGACCTAGGTCACATGGGCCTTCATATGAATCCCAGGTTATGATATCTACTCTTAGCCAGGTTTTGGTTAAGGCTGTGGGAGCGAGTTCAAGGTCTCTCAGGATACTGGTTTGAAGGAAATGCCTTCCTAATTCACAAAAAATTTAAGTTCTGAAATAGGGCGAGGTAAACTTGTGAGGTTACCAATATGGTATAAGTGCCAAGAGGCTTGCTCCAACTCTGGATCTATGAGGTATATCCCTGGGGAAAACACCTTCGAGAGTTAAACTAGAGCATACGAGAAAAGCATAAGCATAATTTCTCAAGGAAGCCAACATATACACATAACTTAACCATTTTAATACATAAACCATTTATAGATATGTAAATACATGCATGCAACCATTAATTCTCAATTCAACACATAGAGTATGAAAACACTTATCAGAGCTAGATAACATGAAGCGACTGATGGAAGGGGTGCCCATTTCCACCCAACCATAGGCTTAGTCACTCCTAATGGATTTACCACTAGCCACATCGAGATAGACCATGATGATTTGAGATTCAATCTCTTCTTCCAGCACATAAATAGATAGGGACGAAGGTTACTCTCCTTCTCCTGAATCAATCTCTATTTCTCACGATCAGAACACACTCTTTTCACAGTTCTTCCTCGAATTCGAGAGCTCCATCTCTTGTCTCTGCACTCTCCACATATTTTTCGTCTCTGTCCCCCACACTTTCCTTTCTTTCCTTTTCCAACAAGATTGCATGTGGCCCAAATTCCCATTTTGTGGTCAGGCCTGGAAGACTTACAGATGGGCGGTCTAACCCATCCCTTCATTAACTCTTGAGGAGGTCTTCCCACCTACCAACCTAACTGTAATTCATTATTGGGTCATAGGTTTGCTTTGATCCTGAGCAATTAAATGCAACAAAGTACTAGTTCAATGGAGGTTAACGCAACCATTCATGGTCCCCTCCACCATCTCTTTTATAGCATTCGTGGTATCTCTTATCACATTCCCTTTCCAACAATCATGCAACACTTATCCATTTTCTATTAAAATAACAAAATTTACATTCATCGACTTTTTATACAAAGGTCCATCGAATCAAACATTCACACATTTGATTTTTCCATAGTTTATTTGCCAATATATTTATATTTACAAACTGGGAGAAACATGGTGTTACAATTCCCTCCCCCTTAAAGGAACATTTTCCTTGATGTTCTATCTATCAACATGCTATGTATATACATAAGTAAACAAAATTGTATATGCATGTCTCATGGAATCCTCCATTTCCCACGTAGCCTCATCTGGGTCAAAGTGTTTCCACTGCACCTTGACCTGTGTAATGGTTAGTTTCCTGAGTGAGGTTTCCTTCCTGTCTAGTATGCATTGAGGTTCTGGCAGGAATTATCCCTTCGTCTCCACCTGGATCACATACCCAGTCAATTATATGATTAGAATCATGTACATATTTCTTCAATAATGAAACATGGAAAACATTATGTGCCTTTACTATAGAATGGAATGCTAGCCTATAGACTACAAGTCCCACTCTATATAAGACTTCAAAGGGTCTACAATAATGAGGTTCTAGCTTGGCACAAGATCCCATGCTCAGGTAACTCATCCTGGGTCTAACTCTGAGATAGACATGGTTTCCTGTCTTGAACTCTTTGGGGGTTCTCTTTCGGCCGACGTAGCTCTTCTGTCTATCTTGAGTAATTTTCATATTTTGTTTTATCTGAATCACTTGTTGTTCCATTTATTTCAGCATATTGGGTCCAATTGTAATTCTATCCACTGGATTACTCCAACTGATGGGAATTTTTCATTGTCTACCATAGAGGGATTCAAAAGGGCTCATCTTTAGTGACTCTTGATAACCGTTGTTGTAGGAAAATTATACCAATGGAAGGTAGTCTTGCCACTTGTTAGGCTGATGCATTACATGCATCCTTAACATGTCTTCTAATATCTAGTTTACTCTTTCTGTCTTTCCATCAGTTTGGGGGTGATAGGCTGTGCTAAACAAAAATTTAGTCTCAAGACCATCCATCAAGGATTTCCAAAAGATTGAAGTGAATTTTTTGTCTCTGTCGGATACAATCTCTCTAGGCATTCCATGCAGTCTGAATATATCCTTCATGAATATGTTGGCAATATCTATTTCCTTACAAGTTGACTTGACATGAACGAAGTGAGTAGACTTGATCAATTTTTCCACCACTACCATGATGGCAACATTCTGCTTAACCGATCTTGGTAACCTGGTGAAAAAATCCATGGAAATGGTTTCCCATTTCCATTCTGGAATTGGTAGAGGTTGTAACAACCCTGCTGGGTGCTAGTGTTCTGCCTTAACTTGCTAGCATTCTAGGAACTTAGCTATATAGTCAGCTATGTCCCTTTTCAGTCTAGGCCAATCAAATTGTTTCCTAATGGCCATGATCATTTTCTAATATCCTAGGTGTATATGGTCTCTTGTGTAGTTCATCCATTATGAACCTCTTCAAGTCATCATAGCTTGGAATATACAATTTTTTTCTATAGGTTAGCAGGCCTTCATCGAGCATATGATAGCCTTCATACTTTATCCATGTAGTCTCTTGCCTTAGGTATGAGGTCACGGTCTTGAAGAATGCATCTGTTTCTTGTGCATTCCTAATTATTTCCCTGACATTCGTTTCATAGGTGCTTATTGTTGCCAGGTGAATCATTTTCACACTTCTACTAAGGGAACCGACCACCCTATTTTCCTTCCCTTTGATGTGTTTGATTTCAAAATCGAACTCACTAAGGAGAGACATCCACCTAGCTTGTATAGCAATGAGTTTTGGTTGATAAAACAGGTGCCTCAACCCACAATGGTCTATCATAAGTACAAATATCCTACCCAAGAGGTAATGCCTCTACATTTTTAAAGCATGCACTATGGCAGCCAACTCTAGATCATGGGTCACATAATTGATTTCATGCTCATTCAATTTCCTGGATGCATAGGAAATTACACGTCCCTCTTGCATAAGGAATCCTCCAAGTCCTTCCTTGCAGGCATATGTACACACAAGGAAGTCATTATCAAGGTCTGCAATTGATCCAGGTGGATATCAGTGTCCACCCACCTTTTCCAACTCACTCAAAATAGTTTTATGGCAATTTTGGCAATTTACTATTTTTAGCAATTTTAACTTTCGGGGCCATTTTGAGGGCCTAAATGAAGGTTTTTCGGGATAGAGCTTCTCAATGATACCCAAAGGCATGATTGAGACCCCAAAATAAATCTCCTCGATGATACCTTTCCAACGGGCTATCGTGTGCCTAAAAATGATATCGTATGCAAAAGTTATGACCCCAGGAAGTTGATGTACTGACTTACCCAAACGGGACCCACATGACTTTTGGCGCTTCATCTCCTAAGGTTAGTTTTTTGGATGTTTAGGGTTTTTACATTCCTGTTTATTGTAAAAAGGACTTTATACCCTCATTGTAGTGATATTCTTGTGAATGAGCACAACTGTCACATCTCTTCTCAAAGATAAGCTGTCACCATTCCGGTAAGCTTGTTTTCCGCTGCATTTTACAGTTTCAACTTATTTCCTTATTGAATAGAAAACCGGTTTTACTGTATATCTATTATTTTGTGTTAATCATATTTTAATAATATGTATTCATTTCGTTCTGCTCATAAAATCTGGATCAATGGTATCAGAGCGGTCTACTCCTTGTCATCTTAATGCATGTCCCCAATGAGGTTAGGGTACAAAGAATTGAGTCTAGAGCTTGTTTCTCTTGAGGAAAAGAGATCTCGCATGCCTAAGAAACCTCTCATGGTAGGAAAAAAGAAATATCACGGGACAGGAGATCCTTTCAAAATGTTTCTTGAGGAATCCCTCATACAACAAAGGAATGAGCTGATGGATAGTTTCTCGCAAATCCTTCAGAGACTACCAATAGGTGACACATATTCCTCGATCAGAGGCATCGTCCCCTTCAAGTTACAAATTAACTTCGATATTCCTATATTTGAAGGTCAAATAGACACATATGCTGTAGACAAGTGGTTGAATCTACTAGAAGGGTATTTTTTTGTCCATGAATTTTCAAATAGAGAAAATATTACTTTTTCACTCCTCAAAGTTGTTCCCAATGTCAAATATTGGTGGGAAACTTTCTGTGAGAAAAAAGAAACAAAGGAACCCTAATTATTTATAGTCACGACCACCTAGGAATCCTTCAGGGATGCTATTAAGGAACAATACTACCATGTCGAAAGTTATGATGACTTGTATACCAAATGGACCACACTATGACAAGAAATAGACTAAGAAGTGCCAGAGTTCACAAATATCTTCCATACATTGCACACCAAGACGGGTATCAAAGATTAAGAGCTATATCTGGTGCTCAAGTATAGCGGTGCTATGCATATATACATCAATACTGAAATGTAATTTATGTACATCTCGTCCTTGAGCATGACCTACTGATATGGCATAAAAATTGAGTAGAAGCACAAACAAAAGACTCGAAAATTTGGACCTGGGAACCCCTCATAGAAAAATCCAAGAAGGGGTGGCCCCAACCCACAGAACAAAGGACATATAAAATATGGACAATATCATGACAACCAGTCCAAGATGCAAGCAAATAATGACACTGAAAATACAAATAAAAATACCGGGAAGTGGTGCGACTTCCATAAGAGCCCTTGGCACAACACTACTGACTACAACTCAAAGAAGTCGCTAGTGGACGAAGTGAAAGCCTTTGAATCAGATGCAGGTTCTAAATTTGATTCAGAACTAGAAAGGGGGAGACAAATCATTGACGTGGAACCCAGTGTCACCGTGTTGACGGTCGAAAATGATTGTTCATCAATTGGAAGAACGATTTTAGTCTGGGGTTGTCTAAATAACCGAAGTCGTTTGGTGTAAATCATTCTGATGGGTTTAATGGCTCTGTTAGCCAATCTAAGAGTCCACTAATTACTAATTACTATATATATATATATGTACATATGTACGACGTAACTATTGTAGGTATATTTACATAGAAGATATACTTATCCTTTTTATGTACATGATACACACACTGCAAATTTTAATCTAAACTTACAAAACTCAATGTGAAAAATAACTACTTTGAAGAAGCAGATAAAGAAAGCACATAAAAAATATTTTTTGTTTTTTCCTTATAAATCTTAAACTAATAAAAGAAAATACTATGAAACAGAAATGTGTGGATAGTCGAAAGCCAAACCACACATTTGAATTTAAGTGATAAACAAATAACAGAAAAAATGTAAATGAGCTAACCTGTTAGTGAATTAGTGATGTCTATCCAAGCATCTTCATGATTTGAGAACATCCAAGTACCATGTCCAAGAGGGAAACTTGCAAAGAACCCTAAGACTGTTCTAAATAAATTCAGAACAATGTGTTGGTAGTTTGGGTGTTAATGACTGAAGCGAAGACACCAACATAAATCTGTAATTTCACTATTATACATAATTACTGTAAGATAAATCTGAAAGTAATCTATACATTTCATTTTTCAATCAAAATTGAAAGATAAATCCTGTCGTTTTAACTGAAAACATAATCACAACATTTATATTATGAGGAACAAATCATAGATGGTATTTATAATATAATATCTTGCACATCATAGATAATTTAATCTAAAGATATAAGATCTATACATGTATCATGACATAACAAAACATAAATGATAACATTATAAACAAAAGGATAAAGCCAAAATGTGTAAAATGTTATTTCATTAAGTTCTGATGTCACCCATCCATCTCTTGCTCCCAGCAAAGATGTCTTCATTACAAAAATCTGAAGTATTTAAAGAGTTCAAGCAAACTAAGCATCCTATCTTCTAAGATAGAATCAAATCCCTGGATGATTTACTAATTACAAAAATAGAGGGTAATAAAACCACTCAATATCAAATTGTATCTCTTAAGATTATAAAAGGTTTGTTTCTATTTACAAAATGAGCCAAAGAAATGGCTAATAACCCCATAAATGCTCAATCTCATTAGATCACCACAAGCTTCATGATATCCTGAAAGGAAAAATGAAATAAAGAAATTTAGATATTAATTTAACCAATATTTTCCAAAATTTCGAATGAGAATAGACTGGCTACAGAATCTACTAAATCTGTAGCTAGTCTTATTTTAAACAGCAGAAAACTGATTCAATCTATATTAATAAAAGAAATTAATAAAATCACAAAAATCTTTACCTTTCAGCTAGATGCTAAATTCAACTCATAAAACCTCGAAATTAATCACTGCTTTGACACACTCAACATTTTTTATTATGACATTTCTAGTTCTCTTCAAGCGTTTTCCTTTCCTTTGTGCATTGATCTTGATTTTGTGGTTTTCATTTGTTAACGAGTCGATCTGAGCTATGAGAGTCTTGATCTTTGCTTGTAGGAAGGGGACCTCTGTGTAATAATCTTCTATCCAAAGAAAACACACCTCACTGTGGATCTGGAACAGTTGGTTGAGGAAACATATGACTGTGCGTCAAAATGCTTCCACTGTCTACCGTGGGTTTTTGACTGATCTTGATCCCTAGGAAATTTTCGTTATGTTTCAGGCATGCTGGTAGATTATCTACAAAATCATAGGTCTGATTGGGAATCGATTTATGGTAAGTTGGATCTTCCTCCTCCAAGAAAATTTCGATCTCATAATCATAGCTCTCATGGACCTCGATCACTTTGATCGAGCTCACATGAGCTTTCGTTTTATTCCTCAAACTCCTTGAGATTAATCTTCCAACTCTTTTGTTATTAAAACCTAAGTCTGGATTCTTACTTGACAATTTGTGAGAGCATTTATTGGCATCCTTTGCCATGGTATTAGGGAAAACATCCTTCTCATGGTCAGGAGATTCAAATATCATAGGGTCAACATCTTATTTCTCTAACATAGGCTAATCGAGCGCGTCCCTATCATAGGGTTCTTTGGATAAGAAAACTGGTCTGCCAACGGAAGGGATAGGGTTTTTTTCTAACATGGGCTTATCAACCATAGGAAACTCTATAGGTTTGGATGTAACAAAGCCACTTAGAGAAAGGAAAGTATCCCAATCATCGCCCTGTAATTTTAAATGATGGACTAACAACATCCTGATCAATCCATGATGGAATAAACTGGAGTTCAAACACTGCCTTTTATACCTCTTGGCCATTTTATATAAACTTTTCAATAAATAGAATGGCATGTTCAACTGGAAACCGATGAAATTCATTAATAGTCTTATATGGTAAAGAAAAATGAGGCTGAAGTGACCTTCACATGTAACGAACTGCCTTAAAACTGCCAATAAACCATGCCACCTAGTATTTAACAGAGATATAGGCATACCTTTATCACAACATTGGATTTTCCAAGAGGTAAAGTACAAAATCCACTTCACCTCCTCTAACTTGGAATTCTTAAACCATTTTTGCCTGCTAAGGAGAAGACCTGTTTCCTGGCTCAAAAACTCCTCAGTGATTTCGATTTGAACATCACCCACTTTGGCTCGATATCCATCGAAAGAGAGGGCAAACTCCTGGGCTGCTTGCGAGTTGTAACCTTGGATTTTTTTGAGAAACTCAAGCCAACCATGAATCCTAAGGTCTTCACTCACATCGTCATATAGAAGCAAGGTTTGGGGGCCATTTGGTTTGACACGGACGACAGGGGCCATATGGATTCAGTCAAGCAATCACAAAGGCAGACATAAATCAATGTAAGCATGAAGGTTTTCATAAAACAGAAAGAACCAAGGAAATAAAAACCACTATTACCCTCGTGCAATTAAATGAAGGAATGAGGGGTTTCATATGAAAATCAGGCATTTTGTGTAATGAATTTCCAAGAGTACAGAACGACTCCCAAGACTTAACTTGAAATGATGGACCTGTCAATTTCAGACTGCCACCTCCAACAGAGTACAGGGTACGACCGGGTGCATTCAAATTTCATCATTGTGCAAAGGGTGGAGTTGAGTTTCTAAGGTTAGGAGAAGAGATGTTTTGCAAACCAAAGCATAATGACAAGAAAAGGTCTACCAAGAATCATAATGAAATGTAAACATAGTCTAGTTGCAATCAATTCTTATTGTATTAACAAAAACTCAAGGTATATCTCATAATCGAATGAGAAACAAAAGTTTTATTGATATATGGTAGACTTCAAAGCAATCAATACTCATCAAAAGACTTGTAATAATATCAACCCTTATTGAGACATAAACCTTAGATACATTTCGCATCATGATCGTAATGCTTCATTCATGCTTTCAGTCATGAATGAACCATGAAAACGAAAATAAAAAGAACAATTGACACAATCCTCTTATATCCAACAATTCACCTTCAAGCAACAATAATTGCAACAAAGCGTAGGTAGCTACAAATATTTTTCTTTGTTGATTTTAAAATGTAAAAAAAAATAAAATATGTGGAGTTGCCAACAATGGCGAATTACTAGGAGAAAAGGTTATCTCTGCACCACTGATGAGTTCATGCTAGGAACATTTAGAAAGATTACAAATCAAAGACAACTGAAGGATGTCAGGCATTCCAAGGATCCTTACACATTCTAGCCTAAGATATCTTCCTGTCAAAAAATGAAATCTGGTGACAAAATTAAAAATAATGAGAGCAACGATGTTCAAGTCAATGGCTCCGATACTGTTGACAGGGCCACTTCTTCCACCAAACTTCCATATCCTTGGTAGGGATGCAATTAACCCACTTTGATGCTTTTAACCTATCCAATAATTTCTGTTCAAAATGAGAGGCAAATATCAAAATTTTATACCTAATCATTTTTTGAAACCCGACATTGCTTCGCTGCTAGTAGGCCTATTCAACACCTCGTAAAAGTTGTATTGGCATCATGCATGCATTTAACCAATACAAGCAGACCTGTTTAGTATCCCGATGGGTTTACAAACACTTCCCACAAATCGCAGGAAAATTATTCACAATCTGATATAATTTATAGATGTTCAGAAGAGTGGGGTGATGCTGAAACTTTCAGTCTTTGGGACATTTGTTATTTTTCAGCCTTTAAATTTTTCTTAGTCACCTTCATTATGATCTGAAATTATTTTCTTGTTGAAACTAATCCTTCAAGAATAGGAATGCATACTTGAGTTGCTTTCTTTAAAAGCAGGGACATCGTAAAAACATTTTAACGATGGTCGTGTCTGCTCATAATTATACAGCGAAACCATGAAATCAATTGTGAACAAAAAAACTTCTTTAGCTAGTCTGCGTTTCAAGAAATTACAACAATTAATGCTCTGACAGTCCTTGACTGTTTTTTAATATGAGACATTCTGGTTTCCCTCCTTGAACCAAACTATGGTAAAGGCATGTTTTAACCGGAAAGCAATGAAAACAAATAAAATGAAGCAGAAACAAAAAACAGAAAACAAAACAAAATCAAAACAGAAAAAATATGTACAAAAGATGCATCTGGGACTTGTCATGAAAAATACCTTTTGAGAGTTTGGTCATTCACTGGGAAGGTTTCTGTATGTCCCTCTAAATTCTACAGGTGGAAAGAGCTAGGGCCTAGTTTTTTAGCGATTTATAAGGGTCCTAACCATATATTCTGGAACTTGGAATGTTCCCCTTTTCTTTCATGAGGTTTATCCCATTTGAGAACCAAATCTCCCACCTCGAAATTCCTATCCGAGGAAAAACTTGAATCGAACCAGCTTTTAACAATACGTTGATGTTGATCCAATCTTTCTTTTGTTTGTGTTCTCACTTCCTCTAGTTTCAACAAAGCATTAATGCGACTTTCAAGAGGAGGACAATCCTCTTCCTGAAATTTTTGTGATAATTGCAGCGAGGGAAGTAGGACATGAGGAGGGAGAATTGCTTCTCTTCTGTAGATGAGAAAGAAGGGGGAATTACCAACAACAATTTTCAAAGTCACCCTATCAGCTGAGATTACATTAAAAAGCGCATTGTGCTAGTTTTTGTGGTTTTCAGAAACAATCCTCTTGATGATTTTGATCAGGTTTTTGTTTGTTGATTCTGCTAAGCCGTTTCCTTGGGGGTAATAGTTGGAAGAATATTTCAGTTTTATCCCTTTTTCTAAAGAAAAAGCACTCATATCAAGGGATTAAAAATAGGAAGCATTATCAAAGACCAAACATTCAGGAATACCGAATCAAGTAATGATGTTTGAATAAAGGAAATATATTACCTGACTAGTGTTTACCACTTTTAATGGTGCAACCTCGATCCATCTGGTAAAATAATCTCTCTCTAATGATGTATTTAGGATCCTGCAAGGAAGTGGGGTTAATAGGCCCTATAATTTCAATACCCCACTGCTGAAAATGAAAATCTACCGAAATAGGTTGCAGAGGAAATGTTGCCTTTTGTACTTGTCCAGAAGCCTTTTGGAAGATTATGCATTTACGACATAATGTATGTGCATATTTGAATAACGTGGGCCAATAGTACCCAGCTCTTAATATTTTGTGAGCATTAGTGTCTCCACCGAAGTGCCCACCATATTCTCCTGTATGCAGTTAGGATAACACGTTATATGCTTCATCTCTTTCCAGTCAACGCATAAGGACGTCATCAAAAATTTTATGGAATAATACGTCGTTTATCAGCTGGAAAGGTACAAATTTTAGTCTTAATGTTCTTCTCCTTTTTGGATCGAGATGGCGAGGAGAAGAACCATGTGTTAGATAAAACTTAATGTCATCAAACCAAGAATTAGCAACATCTTGTGCACAATAGATTTGATTTTGACTATGCTGATTTTCAATTAAAACATTAATTTGACTCTGCTGCTCTTCAACTGAATCATCCACTAGTTTACACAGACCTTGGCCTCTGACAATTTGCACAGGGTTAATTCTGAGGTCATGCTCTTGTAACGATGTCATTCAGTTTTCCCATTTTTCACCTAGTTCTATTTTTACTAACAAGTTTTTGACAGCAGGGTAAGGCACAATGACTTTAGTTCTAGATTTCAGTAGATATGATCGAAATTTTTTTATTTCTTTAAAATAAGTATAAGCCTATTGATCTATAGTAGGGTAATTAAGCTCTGGTCCCTTGAAGGATGAGCTCATAAAGGAAATGGGGATTTCATTGCTTTCATTGTTCTTTTGGGTCAACACAGCGGCATAAGATCGATCAGAGGCGAATGTATAAAGAGTGAAATCTTGTGAAAAATCAGGGCTCATTAGGGAGGGAACCTCCACTATGGATTTTTTTATGGATTCAAAAGATTGATTTTCCTACAGTCCCTAATGATACTGAACATCCTTTTTAATTAATTTTTTCAATGGCCTTACCATTCTTGAAAAACTCGGTACAAACCTTCTGACAAAATTGATCTGGCCTAAAAATGATTGCATAGATTTTTTGGAGGGGGGAGGAAGTTTGGAAATGGCTTGAGTTCTTTCGAGATCAATGATCATCCCATTACTGGATATGATGAATCTGAGAAGTTTGCCTTGTTCCACTACAAATATAGACTTCTTAGGGTTTAGATATATGTCGTACTTGTGGCATCGTTGTAGGATAGACCTAAGATGGGATAAGTGATATTTCTTACTTTTGGAGAAAATAGTAATGTCATCAAGACAGACCACTACAAAATTATTGATGAGACCATGAAAAGAAATATCCATTTCTCTCTAGAAAGTGGCCCCAGCATTTATAATCCCAAAAGGCATTTTCCTTTAGGCGTAAGTACCCCATGGGGTACAAAAAGTGGTTTTTAACTATTTTGGGGGAGACATTAGGATCTGGTTGTATCCTGAAAAATTGTCTAGCAGTGAAAGTCTTTTAGAACCGAATACCTGGTAGAGAATTTGTTCCATTGGAGGAATAGGATAATTGTCTTTGTCAGACGCTTGATTTAAATTCTGAAAATTGACACAAAGTCGAATTTCGCCACTTTTATTCCTTACAGGGACAATATTAGATACCCATTGTGTGTGTCTTACTGTGAAGACTATATTTACATTCAATAGTTTGTTTAGTTCTTTCTTGACCGTCAGTTCAAGCTTAGGGTGCATCTTTCTCAGCTTCTGCTGAAAAGGTTGAGTCTGGGGTTTCATGGGGATGATGTGTTGTATAATGTTATGGTCAAAAGTTTTTAAATCATCATATGTCCAAGAAAAGACATCCTTGAATTATTTAAATATTTTTATAAAGGCTGACCTCTCTTGCTCGGAACATCCCATTCTGAGATTAATACATTGTGGATTATCTTTAGTCCCTAGATTTACTTTTTCATGGGTCAAGGAAGAAATGTTTGTTTTACAATTTAATCATTTCTTGAATTTGTCATGCAAATCATAAAACTTTTATAATCTTACCACGGATTTAGGGATAGAATTTACCAGATCTGATGTTGATTCGGGAGACCTCGAGTCTAATATTACCGTAAAATTGCAGAGATCTTCATCGTGGGTTCCTTCATCAATAACCGCACCTCGAAAAGTGTCCTCCATGTGAAAAAAACTAATGATCTGATGATCATCATCTAACACTCTCCAGTTAGTGACGTTGTCCGGGACTGATGGTCTGAACAATAACTCAATTGAAAATGCATTTGGAGAAAGACCTTCCGTGGGCAAGAGCCTTGAAGCGACATTAGCTAATAAATCTGCCTCATAATTGTTTAATCTCAGAATGGAATTGATATAAATGTGGAAAACTTGTGCATTAGATTCCATACCTCGACTTGATAACTTTTTAGGTGTGGTGATAGGCAATGTATGGAATTTCTTACTTGTCTGACCATAATTTTTGAATCATCGAATACTAGTAATTTCTGTACATTCATATCTACTGCTTTCTTGAGTCCTTGCAAAAGTGTCTCGTATTCAGCGGTGTTGTTTGTACATTCAAACTCTAATCGACAGGCGATCAAAGTTTTATTACCTACCGGGTATATAAGTACACATCCTGCACCAACTCATTCTTTAGATTTGGATGCATTGAAGTAGAGAGACCATATGTGAGCTTCATCGGCTGTGTTTGGCACATTTGGTAAAGTTGTTGACTGTGTGCATGTCATGAGTTATGACTATTTTTCTGGATCAGTGATGATGGAAGTTTCCTCCATGAAGTTACCGAAAAAGGTGTTCATTCCCTGCATCTCGAGTGAATTAGTGGAAGCAGTAAATGGTTCATTAACGTCATTCAAATCTGTCATGGTGTACTTGAGGTAACGCTCACGATTAATCCTAATTCTGTTTGGTTTTCCATTCTCTGGTAGCCACAAATGAGATTAGTCTGTCGCAAAGTATCCATGCAACTATTCAGACCAATCTCTTCTTAAAAATAAACCGTACACTTCATGGATGTCAACAATGATGATATCAATAATCTGGTGAACCTTAGGATTAGAGAACATCCTAACAAGTACATTTTCTAATTCACCAATTACCTTAACATTCGTCCGATCGAGTTGAATGATTTTAAGAATGGAAGGTTGAACTTCATCATTGATTTTTTGGTAGATAGACAAAGGCATCACATTTGATGATGCGCCAGAATTTACCATGCAGTTATGTACATTTCTATTGAAAATTTCAAAAGTTAATAAAAAAGGTGGGACATTTTTGCGAGTATTAACAACAGAACTTTGTTGATTTTTAGTCGTTGTCCCTGAAATTACTTTATCTGCATTTGATATAGTTTTTTCAGAGAGGTCTCTTTTATCTGAGGGTTCAAGTGTTGTTTTAGTAGGGACCTTTTGAGCTATTTTAGGACTGATTTCTGCAATTTTCTTGTTGTTCAGATTTTTGTTTTTACTATTTTCTGCAATGTTCTGAAGCATTTTCTGCAGAAGCAAGGGAAACTTCAAAAGTTCGTAAACATAAATATTAGATCTAAGTTTCTTTAGGTATTCGATCAAATAATATTCTAAACTTGGGGCTACTAAATTCTGTTTTGTTTTAGTTTTTTTAAATTGTTTCTGAGGCACATTAGTACCTATTTCGGAAGAGGGTTTACTCTGATTTTTGCTTCTGATATTATAAGGATGGATAGTTTCAAAATTGGCTTGAAAAATACTGTCCGAAAAATGTCTAAATATATTGGGAGATGATTTTTCTTCTTCGGTTGTTTCTTCTTCAACCACATCTTCAGAATTCTCAGGGGGGACTAAGTTATCATGTGCTTCAAGGATAGTCTATATAGCGTATTGTAAGCTTTCAAAATTCATACCTTTAGGGGTTGGTTTGGTCGGTTTGAGGGAAAAGGTTTTCTAAAAGGAGGTTTGTAAGTTCCTTTTCTTGAATATGCTTCTTCAGCTGATCTTCTCAAGTCTACGACTTGATTTGATAATTTCTGGACGAACTTTTGTAAACTTTCCAAATCTGAGGTCTCTGATTGAGTTTTGGTTTGGGGAGGTCTAGGAAGAATTTCTATTTTCTTCTTAGAAGACAAGGTTATCTTTGCCTCATTACTAAGATTATCTTTTAGGCTCAAAATATCTTTTTTGATTTGGCTTGCCTCCTCGAAGGCTTCCAGTAACGTTTCCTTCTTAGACCTTTTAACCCAAATTGCTACATTCTGGTGTAGAGCTTTGGTGTAATATTCCACAATGAGATTTTCCACAGGCATTGAATCAACGGGGATTCGGTTTTTTAATGTGAGGAACCTTTGGTTAAAATATTTTATTTTCTCCTTAGGATTCATATTTAAGATGGAGAGTTCCATGACTAAGACTTCAAGAGATTTATCATCTCCGAACTTCTCTAGGAAACATGACTCGAATTTGTCCAACGATACAATGGTGTGAGGTTAGTGGGCGAAATACCATGTAGAGGCATTACCCTCAAACGTGTAAGGAAAAAGTCTACATACTACATCTTCATGTTCTACATTTCGGAGTCTAATGGTTAACATGAATTTTTTTATGTGATCTTTAGTGATTTGTTTAGAATCAAGATCGAACTTAGGTAACCATTTCTCCAGGTGTTTTGGTAAAGGGTGTTGGGGTCCAGGTATGGCCACAACGTCTTGGTTGAGCCAAGGTCTAGCAGGATTGTTTTGATTTTCCATGGGTGTAGGTGGTGTTGAAGGATGAGATGGTTCAGATGAAACATTTCCTTCGTCAGAGGATTCTCCTCCTGAAGAGGAAGGAGATGAATGAAGTGGCTAAGGTGAAATACCAGATCCTCCAGCTCCAAGAGTAGGGGTATGATCGAAATATGTGGGATTTAAAAGAAGACCAGTGCCTTCAAGTTGATATCTAATATAAGAGAAATCTAAAGGTTGATTCAGTGGCCGACTAGGTTGCCTGATATGGGCCAAAGCACTGTGTGTCCTTAAAAGTGACCGACAAACAATTTCTTGTACATCGAACCCTTGAGGGTTTGGTGTTGCTAGCTCAACGGTAATCAGGGGATTTTCATTTGAGGTAGTTGTTGTTTGAGAGGTAACATTGTTGTAAGAATGACTCCTTGTTACTATAGGGGAGTGAGTGTGTGGGGGAGGATTCTTGCGACTTCCATGTGCCATCAATTGTATTCTGGCCCTCCTTCTAGCGCCATTTGTTGACGGGCGAAAATGAATGTCCGTCAATTGGAAGAACGAGTCTGGTTCGGGGTTGTCTAAATAACCCAAGCCGTTTGGTATAACTCATTCTAACGGGTTTAATGGCTCTGTTAGCCAATCTAAGAGTCCTAAAGAAACAAATAAAAGAAATGAAATAAATAACTAATTACTAATTACTATATATATATATATATATATATATATATATATATGTACATATGTACGGCGTAACTATTGTAGGTATATTTAAATAGTAGATATACTTATCCTTTTTATGTACATGATACACACACTACAAGTTTTAATCTAAACTTACAAAACTCAATGTGAAAAATGACTGCTTTGAAGAAGCAGATAAAGAAAGCACATAAAAAAGATTTTTGGTTTTTTCCTTATAAATCTTAAACTAATAAAATAAAATACTATGAAACAGAAACATGTGGATAGTCGAAAGCCAAACCACACATTCGAATTCCAGTGATAAACAAATAACAGAAAAAATGTAAATGAGCTAACCTGTTAGTGAATTAGTGATGTGTATCCAAGCCTCTTCATGATTTGAGAACATCCATGTACCATGTCCAAGAGGGAAACCTGGAAAGAACCTTAAGATTGTTCTAAATAAATTCAAAACAATGTGTTGGCAGTTTGGGTGTTAATGACTGAAGTTGAGACACCAACATAAATCTCTAATTTCATGATTATACATAATTACTATAAGATAAATCTGAAAGTAATTTGTACATTTCGTTTTTCAATCAAAATTGAAAGATAAACCCTATCTTTTTAACTGAAAACATAATCACATCATTTGTATTATGAGGAACAAATCACAGATGGTATTTATAATATAATATCTTTCACATCACAGATCATTTAATCTATAGATATCAGATCTATAAATGTATCAGGACATAACAAAACATAAATGATAACATTATAAACAAAAGGCTAAAGCCAAAATGTGTAAAATGTTATTTCATTAAGTTCTGAAGTCACCCATCCATCTCTTGCTCCCAAAAAAGATGTCTTCATTACAAAAATATGAAGTATTTAAAGAGTTCAAGCAAACTAAGCATCCTATATTCTAAGATAGAATCAAATCCTTGGATGATTTACTAATTACAAAAATAGAGGGTAATAAAACCACTCAATATCAAACTGTATCTCTTAAGATTATAAAAGGTTTGTTTATGTTTACAAAATGAGCCAAAGAAATGGCTAATAACCCAAGAAATGATCCATCTCATTAGATCACCACAAGTTGCACGATATCCTAAAAGGAAAACGAAATAAAGAAATTAAGATATTAATTTAACCAATATTTTCCAAAATTTCGAATGAGAATAGACTGGATAAAAAATCCGTTGATTTTGTAGCTAGTCTTATTTTAAATAGAAAAAAATTGATTCAATCTATATTAATAAAAAAATTAATTAAAGCACACAAATATTTACCTTTCAACTGAATGTTAAATTCGGCTTATAAAACCTCAGAATTAATCACTGCTTTGACACAATCAACATTTTTTATTATGACATTTCCAATTCTCTTCAAGCGTTTTCCTTGCCTTTGTGCATTGATCTTGATTATGTGGTTTTCATTTGTTAACGAGTCGATCTGATATGTGAGAGTTTTGATCTTTGATTGTAGGAAGGGGACCTCTGTGTAATACTTTTCTATCCAAAGAAAACACACCTCACACCGTGGATCTGGCACAGTTGGTTGAGGAAACATACGACTGTGCATCAAAATGATTCCACTTTCTACCATGGGTTTTTGACTGAGCTTGATCCCTGGGAAACTTTCTTTATGTTTCAGGCATGGTGGTAGATTATCTACAAAATCGTAGGTCTGATTGGGAATCGATTTCTGGTAAGTTGCATCTTCCTCCTCCAAGAACTTTTCGATCTCAGAATCAGAGCTCTCATGGACCTCAATCGCTTTGATCGAGCTCACATGAGATTTTGTTTTATTCCTCAAACTCCTTGAGATCAATCTTCCAACTCTTTTGTTATTAAAACCTAAGTCTGGATTCTTACTTGACAGTTTGTGAGAGAATTTATTGGCACCCTTTGCCACGGTATTAGGGAAAACATCCTTCTCACGGTCAGAAGATTCAAAGATAACAGGGTCAACATCTTGTTGCTCTAACATAGGTTGATCGAGCATGGCCCTATAACAGGGTTCTTTGGATAAGAAAAATGGTCTGTCAACGGAAGGGATAGGGGTTTTTTCCAACATGGGCTTATCAACCACAGGAAACTCTGTGGGGTTGGATGTAACAAATCCATTTCTATATAGGAAAGTATCTTAGTCGTCGCCCTGCAATTTTAAATTATAGACTAACAACATATTGATCAACCCATGATGGAATAAACTAGAATTCAAACACTGCCTTTTATACCTCTTGGCCATTTTATATAAACTTCTCAATAAATAGAATGGCATGTTCAACTGGAAACCAATGAAATTCATTAGCAGTCTTATGTGGTAAAGAAAAACGACGCCGAAGCGACCTTCACATGTAACGAAATGACTTAAAATTTCCAATAAACCATGCCACCTAGTCTTTAATAGAGATATAGGCATACCTTTATCACAACACTGGATTTTCCGAGAGGTAAAGAACAAACTCCACGACACCTCCTCTAACATGGAATTCTTAAACCATTTTTTTCCGCTAAGGGGAAGACCTGTTTCCTGGCTCAAAAAATCCTTGGTGATTTCTATTTGAACGTCACCCACTTTGGCTCGGCATCCATCGAAAGAGAGGGTGAAATCCTGGGATACTTGCAAGTTGTAACCTTGGAATTGTTTGAGAAACTCAAGCTAGCCCTGACTCCTAAGGTGTTCGGTCGCATCGTCATACAGAAGCAAGGTTTGGGGGCCATTTGGTTCGACCCAGATGACATGGGCCATATGGATTCAGTCAAGAAGTCACAAAGGCAGACATAAATCATTGTAACCATGAAGGGTTTCATAAAACAGAAAGAACCAGGGAAAAAACCAAGGAAATAAAACCCACTATTACCCTCGTGCGATTAAATTAAGGAATGAGGGGTTATACAAAAATCGGGTGTTTTCTGTAATGAATTTCCAAGAGTATAGAATGAAGCCCAAAACTTAACTTGAAATGATGGACCTGTCGATTTCAGACTTCCACCTCCAACGAAGTACAGGGTACGACTGAGTGCATTCAAATTTCATCATTTTGCAAAGGGTGGAGTTGAGTTTCTAAGGTTAGGAGAAGATATGTTTTGCAAACCAAAGAATAATGACAAGAAAAGGTCTACCAAGAATCATAACAAAATGTAAACATAGTCTAGTTGCAATCAATTATTGGTGTATTAACAAAAACTCAAGGTATATCTCATAATTGAATGAGCAACAAAAGTTTTATTAATATATGGTAGACTTCAAAGCAATCAATACTCATAAAAATACTTGTAAGAATATCAACCCTTCTTGAGACATAAACCTTAGATACATTTCATGTCAGGATCGTAATGCTCCATTCATGCTTTCAGTCATGAATGAAGCATGAAAATGAAAACAAAAAGAACAATCGACACAATCCTCTTATAGCTGACAATTCACCTTCAAACAACAATACTTGCGACAAAGCGCAGGTAGCTACAAAGATTTTTCTTTGTTGATTTTAAAAGGTAAAAAAAATAAAAATATGTGGTGTTGCCAACACACCATTGCTACTACCAAGCTCTAGTCTGGTGAACCAGACGAGCCAGAAGAAGGCGAGTGTGTCTTCCATTCACATATGTGGGTAAAAGGCACCTCGTTTCACTTGATCATTGATAGCGGTAGCCATAAGAACCTCATCTCAGCAGAGGTCATCAAGCGGTTGGCCCTGACGACAATGCCACACCCACAACCCTACACCATCGAATGGCTCTGCCAATGTTACACATTATTTTTGTCACACCAGTGATCCACTTACAACATGTGTTCATGTTCCATGAAAATATAAACGAGTCTTTCTCCATGAAGAGAGTGATTTCCTTTCCTTTCTAAAAAACCTTATCAAGGAAGGTTGTCGCACCTTGCAAAATGCATGGGGTGCGACAATGCTTGATCGTTTCATCCTTCTCTAAATCTAGACTATGACATATCTGTAGGCTGCAATATACCTAGTGTGTGATGATGCCAAAATCTAAGGAAAATTCAAACTTCATGAATGTTCTAGAAGATGAGGTGGCCTCTGAATGGTGTGGATCTTACTCGCTTCTATGATTTGGTGGGATCATCCTAATTTCCTCATCCATCTCTCTTTCACACTATATAAAGAGGGATCTCTCATGGAAAAGGCTAAGGTTGAATAGGCTAAGATTTGTATGGAGAGTTCTACCTCTTCTTGAGAGCTTTGATTTAGTTCTACAATATACATGGTGAATCTTCTTCATTCAAAGGATTTGGAGCAAAGGTGTGTGTGTTTGAGTAAAGGGCCATCAAAAGGGGACCTTGAAACATCAATGCTTTGGTTGTATTCTCCACTTTCAATTTAATATAATACAATGATATGTTTCTTTCCCATAAAACTAGTCTTGTTTTATTGTATGATTCCTTGATCACATACATAGGTTCTTGTTGAGTACATTGCGTTGCTTTCACTTTGGTTGGATTGTGTTCCCTTGTAGGTTCATTTTCACAGGAGAATTGGAATGGAGCTAGGATGGAAATGGAAAGAGGAAACGACATTTAAAAGGTATGTTGTCTATCTTTTGTTAACTAGGAAACTCAATAGATAGAGTCTAGGGAAAGTCTTATATTCTGTTATGTTTTGTTCTAGTTTCCAGTGGGATCTAGGGAGATCTGTTTATGTCCACATTTACCTATTAATTTAATAACAAAATTGGTGACCATAATGGGGATACGACTTTATTTTGGTTTTTTTCTTCTTATTTTCTTTTAGCCTGCCTTATTTTGGTCAAATTCATTCTCTGAGTCTATGGGTGATCCATCTGGACTCCCTGGGTCTAAAAGTTCAGTTAGATTTTTGTCTTTCTTCCATTTTTTCCTTAGTTACAAAGATCATCGCATTGTTCTCTATTGGAAGTCTACGAAAACCCTCAGACGTCACACCATGATTGTGTGAACCAGTATGATGGCGTAACACTGTTCTCTATTGTCAACCTACGACGACCTTAGCTCGCCGCACTGTACCCACTGTCAGCCTGTGATGATTCATGTAGGAATTGTTGGAGTGATACAATTTGTCTTTTATCACCCAGTTTTTCCTTAGTTGCCTGGGATGAACTTCTGATACCAGTGCTTGATTGATTTATGAATTTAAAGCTTGCATTTGACTGGTTTTCAGGCACTGAAAGTCTTTCTTTGTAATTTTGCATGTTTTTCTTTTGATTCTTGTCGCAAGGTATAATATCTAGATCTTCATCTAAGTGATTGTTTGACAAAGGGTCTTTGATTTATTTGAGGTTTTGGATTGATTTCACTTTCTAGATTGTTTGTTGATTGAAAGACATTTTTGTTTGCATTTGACAAAAGGCTTTCTTATCATTTACATTTTTGTCTATATTATGAGTTTTGATTTGGGAATTGCGTTGAGAATGTCTTGATTTTCTTGCATTACGCTTTATTTTTCCTCGTTATATCTCTGATCTTATTTGAAAAAGAAAGGGATAAAATTACTTCTTCTTTTTAGTAATTGCTTACAAGAAAATTCTTGCATTTGAAATATTTGTAACGAGAGAGAATTTGGAAAATTTTGTAGTTCATGATTGTTTTGGATTTTGTTCATTCAAGAATTGAGAAATTGTATTTCGTAGCCTTTGTACTTCAAAAGAAATACCTTCTCCCTATTGTAGTTAGAGTTCATTGAATTGAAAGATTGCATATTCATCTCTTCTTGCATTTTATTGGGTCAAGGTCACAATGTCATCAGTTTCATTTCCATCTCCCTTTTGAGTAAACAACAACCTTTAAAATACAACGTAATTTTAAAATTCATTAGCAACTTTTATTTTCTAGAAATTCTCTTCACCAACATTAGCTAGGATAACTCTTTGGAATAGGTTGTAAGGCACATTATCCAAAGCATCAAAACACAAAATAGGATCTTGTGATAGAGAGAGTTCAAATCCAATTGCTACATTTTGTCTTGGGAAGCCCTTCTAACACAAGGTTCAATCATGGGGTCGCATTAAGATTGACATAATTACTCACCCTACTTTGTTGGTCTTAGTGTAGAGATTGCATGTGTTATTGGGGGTCACTTGAGAGTATATGTTAAGGTCCTAACCCACACATGGGTAGATTAATGTAATCGTATGTAATAAAGGTCAATATTAATAAGACCTTTCAATAAAAGAGAATTAGGCGGATGTAAGAAGACCTAATAGAAGCTTCCGCTTCTAGAAGGATCTTCCTCTAGATGCTTCTTTTTAGTATAAATAGGATTCGAGGGTATGAGAACCCTATCTTGGATATTATTGTAACAGAGCGCTGCTCGATTGGAGGTTGCCCCCTCGAAGAGGCCTGTGAACATTGCTATCTGAATCAAGTGCTATTTCTGTTCAAGTGCTATTTCTGTTGCTATTTCG
>ML779036.1:1292969-1315577 GCA_009831015.1 Picea engelmannii
TGAACATTGCTATCTGAATCAAGTGCTATTTCTGTTCAAGTGCTATTTCTGTTGCTATTTCGTATATCATTTATGTGTATTGTGAAGATTATGCTGGATATTTTACTGTTATTCTGTTATTTCTAGCATCTCGTTCCTGTTCTGCATATTTTATATATCTGGTATCTTGCAGTATATCCACGATTATGTGTGGGATATTCTTGAGTTGATTTTGGGCTAGATACCCTACCTTTGCGTGTGGATCGGACTGTCGACCATTTCCCAAGGTATCATTGTTGTTGTTGGTAACCTTAGTAGCCTATATTTTTAGGGTATTTACACGAGGTGACTCTGGAGGGGCAAGTCTTCATGGTACCTGGAATTGACGTTGGCCAAACTCACTCAGAATCCTTGGAGGGTATACCTATGATTATGTGTGGGAGCTTGCACAAGGGTGTAAGTCCATTAAGTAGGTCGTCAACATAACTTTTCCACCTGCCTTATCCCAGCCCCTTCTTGTATTGATTTTGCGACATTGGATTTCATCACCAACTAGTGACTTCAAAATAAGAAGGTTTTTTTACTTGGTTTGATTTCTTGATTTTATTAGTGAGTGTTGTGGTTTCTCTAGTTGTCCATAGATTTGTTTCGTTCTTTATTTGGTTTAGCCAACATTGGCCTTTGTCATTCACGTAGGATGCAAGGGCTACCCCTGGAAGATCCAGAAGGTTATATCCCTTTGCTTCCTAACTCACCAGAGGGCTCTCCTGAGGGAGCAATCAATAACGAAGTAGCTTCCGAGGTTGGAAGTTCATACTATTTAGAGGGATTCTGAATTGTTTTGGATTCTTTAGAGGCATTCAGACTCCCCCCAAATCTGTTATTGAGTATTAAACAAGACACACATTTTCTCTAGATGAACTCGTCAGGAGAAATTGTTGTTGTTGAGAATATTGAAGTATCTATTATACCTAACATAGGATCTGGAGTAGAAAATCCACTTTTTCAAAGTGAATACTTTAGAACCTTGACTCACATTGCTGGAATTTTTAATCATAGCTCTGCCCCTTCTTCAATCTATGATATTTTTGGCACACTAGGAACGAGTTCTAATCAACCTATGGCATCAAAAATACCCGAGATGTCTATTACCTATACGATACCTTTAGATTATTTTACTGACATGACCAGTAATGTTACCATAGTTTTAGACCAATTGTTAGTTGGTTCTCACTCAATTATTCCTCTCCAGATGGTTCATTCTACTATGTTCCCACAAGATACAACTATTTCTATAAAAAATGCGTTTATCAATCAAGCTCCTATTGGAGCACCAATTCTTCTTGCAAAAAATACGTTACTTCCCCCTGGCTATAACGCTTTGAATACTTTCATTGCTATTCCTACCTAGAATCCATCTAGAGGATCTGGGATTTTTGTTCCTCTTAAGTATAATGTTGCTAGTCATTTTGTTCCTACACCTACCCAGGTTCTCTTCAGAGGGCCTTATGTTCCTCCTCCACCTTTGTTTGGAGGATCTAATCATCCTATCCAATCCAGTTGGAGGCACCGATCATTTTGTCACTTCTATTTTTCACATTTCTATTGGAGGGAAACCTCAATTTGGGGGGCAACCTCAGATTGGGGGACAACCTCAATTTGGGGAGAAACCTCAAGTTGGAGGCCATAACCCAGTTTATGGACAAAGTATACCTATGTTACAATATCAACCTTGGAATCTTCCTTTCCAAGGGAATCAACAACCGTCTGGGGGGAAACATCCTCAATTTAATTCTTTTGTACCCCCTAATCTCGTTCAATCGTATCCAGGCTCTCTGAATCTTGCTTGGGATGAAAACTTCCAGTCTAATGTTCCTTTCCAAGGGAACATACCTAATATTAAACAAAAACCTCCATAACCAAATATGTCAGGATTGTCTAACTACCTACAAACTGCTTATCGTCATGTTGGTATACCTATGGGACTTCCTCCTCAAATCTACCAATTTCCTCAAGTGAACAGATAGTTGCCTTTCCTAGCCACATTGGATTTAGTGGATTTATCTAGGATTTTGAATGATCCCATTTTGCATTCTCCTTATTTCCCTGTCATACCGACCAAATTACCATATGAAATTCCTAAGTTTGACGATCGATCAGGAGAAGACCCAAATAATCATGTCATGAATTTCCATATTTGGTGTTTTTCCAACTCATTAATGGATGAATCCATAAGATTACGACTTTTCCAACGAAATATCATGGGTTCAACAACAAAATGTTACATCGAGTTACCACGGGGATTCTTTAATGACTTCAATACCCTATCCATGGCCTTTTTAACACATTATTAGTTGCCAATTTGATATGAGACAGGAACTAAAATTTTGAGTTCTTTTAAACAATCTTCTTCCATTCATATTTTTTATCATATCCATGAGTGGAGGAGGAGAATATGCTTAATCAAAGTTCCCCTTCCTGATCAACTATTGGCTGAGTGGTTTACCAAATCACTCATTAGGCCGATAGCCCGTGATGTGGCCATGGGTGGTGTCGTCACTGAAGAGCATGCGATTAGTCGTGCTCAGTATCTAGTCTTCGTTTATTCACAAACATACACACTTTATGAATTGATACCTAATGCTCCTCATCCTTCCATGAATCCTACCCCAACACCTCCAGTAGCTTTTCATGTTTTTGATGGTGTGATTGGCACCTTTCATGCTAAGACTCAGTCTACACATGCCAATCATACCAATCCCAAGTATACCACCTCTAATGTACAAAATACGCCTACTCCTACTCCTTCTACCGATAAAATGTATGAAGTTAATTAAGTTTAATCTACACCTACTGGTAAAAATAAAAATAAAAAGAAAGGGAAGGGTAAGAATAAGGAGGAAAAAGATAATAATAAAAAATACGAGAAGCCCAAAACACAACCCACTGATGAGAAATATAAACATAAACCTTGTTACCCTTTCCTTATTTGTGGTGATGATCATTATATGAAATATTTTCCACGATGCATCGAGGTTACTAAGTTCCTGCAAGGGACCGGGAAACCTTATGCACCTGTCATCTTGTCACAACTGTTTCCTTCTCAGCAATAGGCCCAATTGGTCATTCATGACCAACCCTCTCCTTCTACCTTGCCTTATTTCCTTATGTGTATTAGTGACTCCAAGAATAATGAAGTTGCACTCACAACTCGAGCCAAATATTATTCTCCTTTTAAAGAGAAGGTTGATGATTTACCATCTTCATTGGTTCAACCTCCTCCCCCAACTGCACCTCCAAACGGTCCTCTTCATGCCAAATGACTAGGCCTAGATACAATTCTTCATCCTCCTCCCAAGGGAGTTGTTCGAAAGTCTTCATTTAATCCTCACGCATGTGTTGCCTAAAACTACAGTATTGTAGAAGACCTTGCACAAGCACCCTCTATGATGTCGACTCTCGAAGTCCTTCAAATTTTTCCTACTCAATGGAAGGCATTGTTAAAGGCTATTGGTGGAATTGATCCTACCCACACCAATTTGATAATATTTGACTTGGAAGATCATATTCCAAGGCTTCCTCCTCAATTATCATTTTAGATCCAAGTTGTTGTGGAAAACAAAAATATATGTCGAACCATTATTGATGAAGGAGACTCAACTTGCGTCATGTCTGTTACTTGTTGGAAATCTATTGGCTCTCCTGCCCTTATCGAGTCAAACAATACTCTTAAGGCCTTCAATGGTACAGGGTTTAAACCTTATGGTGTTCATCCTTCATTATCTATTACGTTAGAATGTAAATTGGTCAATGTCGAGGTTGAGGTCTTTGATGCTCCTCTTGATTATAACCTTCTACTTGGATTGATTCCATGCGTGCAATTGTGTCTACCCTTTTCCATGTGTTATGTTTCCCACACCAAGGAAAGCTCGTGATTGTTGACCAACTAGCCTTCTTTAATTCTGATTCCCGTACTAGCAACGTTCCTTTTATCTCTAAAACAACTCCTGGTTATGAGAATACCGGTGTGGGTCTTTTAAAAGATTCAACCTTGTTGGGTACATTTCCTATTCCACCACCCGATATTCCTCCTCCTTTTGTCACTTCAATTAACATGATCTCAACCTTTGTTCGTGAAACCCCCAAGTCTTATGACCTGTGGATAGTGCCTAACTCTGGTGATTATCTTTGTTATGACAACATGATTCCTTTAATTTCGATGGAATCAAATTATCAAGCTATTCAATTGACAATTCCTTCTACTCCTTCTCTTTGTGATACATCTCATGATCCATTTCACATGATATTTCCTACTGATGAGATGATCATGTCAGTCATGTCTATGGAAGATACTACATGGGATGATGGGCATCGTCATTCTATTCTCTTCCTAGAACGTGATACCATGGAGAACTACCAATGGATTTCGACTCCGTCGACCATTGTTGTTATTTCTTCTGTTCCTGATTCAACAAATGATGTTTTGTATGAAGGGAACTTGAGTAATATTTTTCCTACCGTTCCTCTTGACATATCGATTAAACCCGGAGTCATGGAAAATGTTCATATCGGTGTCTCATGTTCTACTGATGAGGTTCGCACTTATAAAATCCTTTTTCAAGAATTATGTGATGTTTTTGCCTGGAATTATGAAGAAATGCCAGGTATTGATCCTGATATTGTTGTGCATGAGATTAATAATTATCCGGACGCTAAAACCGTTTGACAGAGACTTCGCCCAATACATCAACATAATTTTTTTGATATCAAAATTGAAGTTGAAAAAATTCTTAAGGTTGTCTTTTTCTATCCCGTGGATTTGACTGATTGGATATCTAATCTTGTTTCGGTAAATAAGAAACAAGGCACGATCCGCGTTTGTGTAGATTATAGGGGTATTAATAAATATTGTTCTAAGGAAAATTATCCAACCCCTTTCGTTGACCAGATCGTTGAAGATTGTGCTGGGAGTGAAATCTTTTTCCTGATGGATGGTTTCTTTGGTTATAATGTTAGAGCAAGATTTGCCTCACCCTATGCAATATTGCAGAGAGGACCTTATTCCATTTCCCTATGTAGACTTTTCTTCCTTTTTACTAAATTCCAAAGATGAAAATACAAACTTTTCCACTTGTACGCATCTTGCACCCTATACAATAAGCGTATACGCAGGCTGCTCCACTACAACCCACGTACATCGAGATTTGTGCCAGAAAATGAAAATTAAATGTCGGGTTTCCATGTCACGACATGAGATATTTGATCCTGGGCCTTCCATATACTGGAAAATTTCTGACTTGTCCTTTCAATTGAATTTTGAAGGCTATAAAGAGGTTAATTCTGAGCTATGGAAAAGGAGAAAGAATTCATCTTTGAGAGCAAAGTTACTCACGAGAAATTGTTTACTTCATATTGAGTCTGCATCCCTTTGTCCTTTAAGTCTGAACATAGTGTTCAACCCCAAGCTCTTCCCTTATTGATGGAGAACCTCAATGTCTCCCTTATATGAGCTTGCCTTTGGTGGAGGCCTAGCTAGAAGGAACTTGAATTCTCGATTCCAAACCGTGCCGACATGAAAGTCTGTAATATTTTCAATTCTGTTGATCATTTATTAATAGAAATAATCCTTTCTCATCCAATTGATATCTTGAAAATATATGAATTATTATCCATGGGGATATTTTTTATTTATATTGATGGATTGTTCTATCTAATGTGCTAACCTTTTATATTTCCACCATATGCTTATTTTTTCTTGTTTGTTGAGAACTTGTTGTAGGTATATAGCTTTGGGTCAAAGTGCTCAACAGTGGACATCATCGAACATCTGGATGAGGTAGGCCTCTTTCTTATTTTGCTTGCACATTGGTTTATATAGCATGTTGTTGGGATAGAGTTGATTTTTGCAGTCATTTCCGTCTGTTTTGGTTCATCCTAGCCATAGAGAGATTTTCCTCGTAACATAATTGGCGACCATACTAGGGATTGAATCTTCTTTCTTAGGGTTTGAAGTAATTTTCTCCTTATATTTCTCTTGTTTCTATTGTAGTTCCTATCGTATCATTGCTTGACATCTCCTATTCACTCTGGGTTTGATTTTTAAGATTTTCCCCCTTGCCTAGCCTTATTTCAAAGCATATACATGCCTTTTCCCTTGACATTCATGTGTACACGCAGGCTATCTCACTGCAAGTTGCGTATATACAATCTGTTTTCCTGAACAATCACGTACACCTCTTTTCCTTGCCTTTTTTCTTGGTATGGTGTTTGTTGGGTGGGATTTGATGTTTGTTGAGCCTTCTTGGGTCTCTGTAGTGCCTGTTAAGTGCCCATGGGATGACAAGAAACCCTCTTTTGGTTGAATTTTTGGGCGAAGTCTTTCTCTTCATCTTTTCATTTTTATTGTCCTTGTACATTGGACTGGGTGTTTTGTTGCTTGATATCCTGCTTAAGTTATCTCTTTTTTATACACAGTAGGGCTATATATCAAGTTATTTCTTTCAATCCATGCATTTTTAGTTTCAATATATTGAAAATACAAAAAAAATAGGCATTTTTTATTGCTTGGAATTTTTTGTCTTTTGAGTCTTTACCATTAGCTTAGTGCACATAGTGAAAGATTGCATTTTTACTTTTGAATTGCAGAATTGAATTTGAAAATTGCATCGTTTTTAGAAGCATATCATTCATTGAAAGTTAAAGTTAGGACTTTGCATTATTTTCATATTTATTTTTCTTGAAGAGTCATAACACCATGAGTTTCATCACCATAAATTTTTGAGTAATCACGGCCATAAAATCAATGCTATAATTTAAAATTTATTAGTAACGATTTTATTTTCTAGGGTGGACAAACTAGCCTAGGATTTAGTGCCTTGGAATAGGATTTTGTGAGTAAAATTCTACAAGACAATTAAATCAACATATGTGTCTGAGTCAGGGAGTGGATAAATCCATTGTATAATTGGTAAGATGAGGAGGCTCCGCTCACACTAGAGTTAATCATGAGGTCACATGAATTTGGTTGAAGGGATATCCCCCTAATACCTTCCTAGTGTCAAATATGTTTATGTGGATCTATTTGTATCTGGGTATCTTGTTAGTGCCCTTACCTCCATGAGAGGTGGTGCTTTCAAGGTTTTGGGATTTGCTACCCTGCCCATACAGTGGACCTGACTTAGGACTGTTCGCCTATGCATCGATTATACAGTGTTTTATTAGTTTCTTGACTTAGGTGTCTCATAGGTTAATTGCAGGGGTTATTTTGTAGGTACCCTAGGTTAGATAAGGATCCAACAACACACAGCCTTTATGGAGGATTACCTCTATGGGGGGGATCTGACTGATTGGTTGTTAATCCCACGAGGGCCCTTATAAATGATTATGTTACCTTCGATATTTAACAGGGATTCTTAGGCCCCTATTGGATGAGACATACCTTATATAGGGAGGGAGGCCACTCAACCACTTTACCCCATTTTCATGCATATTGGTCGTTTTACTTTTGGTGTTCTCTTTGATTACTAGCTTGCCTTAGGATATATTTTTTTATCTTTAGATTCTTAAAGTCATTGTGGAGACAAACCAACCTCCCTGCCAGTCCTGTCGCTTGTTACAGTTACCACTGTATTTTGAGTCTTTTCCTTCTAAAATGCGTAGATTTATTATATGTGGTACACACACATCCACCGTTCAGACTTGTGATTCTACAAGGATGAGTATTGAACCTAGTCTTTAGAATTCTGGGAATCGACTCCCATACCCACTATAGTTAATGGAACCCCTTCGACTCCTGCAACCTCCATGGTTGTAGTACAAGAGGTACCTATCATTACAATGGCCTGACCTATAGTTAATGCTCAAGATACCACCTCAAACCCCTTCAGG
This sequence comes from Picea engelmannii, assembly GCA_009831015.1. NCBI lineage: Eukaryota > Viridiplantae > Streptophyta > Pinopsida > Pinales > Pinaceae > Picea > Picea engelmannii. Next base: position 1,300,836 of record ML779036.1, read on the forward strand.
TCTCTTGGCCACTCACTGGGCTACCATGTACAATCCATCCCTATGGCTTCTAGTCCCTTTTTTTATGGTATGCCTAACTTCACTTCACATTTTTAGAACTCCATCCCAACTTCTGGCCCTAATACTGGGATTGGGCTTGGGGGAATTACACCTCCCTACACTCCTTTTTCATTTGGTGGATCTCAAATCCCTCAAATGACTCCTAATATGGGATGTATCCCTAATTTTAACCCTGGTTCCAATCCTCCTACTTCTGGGTGGAATAGTCAACCCGACGGACAAGCTTTAGCTCAAGTTCCATCCTACAATTATGTGTCCTCACCGCAGATTCCAACCAATAATTTTGGCATGACGAATTTTCCTCTATCCTCCAGATTCCAACTCGGAGGAGGTCAGTTTCACACTTTGGGTAACCCCCAACCTGGATCTAATTCGGCTAGGGGAAATTTCTATAACCCTCAATAGAACATTCCAGCTAGAATGATTCCCAATCAACCTTATATGAATCAACCCGGAGGAGGGACTTATAATACCGGGAAGGGCCATGGTGTTTACTAGAACCCTGGATGGTCTGTAAATCTACAAGCACAATCTTTCTCGGGAGGTTGGGGCCAGATGTCGCAACCCCGTCTCCCTTTTTGGCCACACTTAATCTACCAAATTTGTCTAAGTTAATGAATGAACCTATGAGTCATGATCCTACATGGCCCCCCATCCCCACCAAACTTCCTTCGGACATCCCAAAGTGTTAGTAACATTTTTCGTCCGAGGCACAAGAGTATTCAGGATTGCAAATGGCGCGAGGGGTGTTGGGCGCAGCTCACAAAAGAAATCTATTTCGGGCTTAAATCAAGTGAGAGAGAACTTCATTCTTCTGCAGCAAGAATTCATCGACAGAGCAGAGAAGCAGTTGATGGGTTGTTGTAGCTAACCGAGTCGCACTAAGTATGGCACAAAAGGGTTTTCAAGGGGCGTAAATCGCGATCAGTACAAGCGCAGTAGTTATTTCTCGAACTCGGGGTTCGTAAGTTCGGAGGGTGGACTATGTCTTTTAGTTGCGCGAGATTGCGAGTTACGAAAAGTGCCCAGAGGGGGTCAACCTTCGCTGACCATCACGTCTCAGGACTTCGCGAGGGGAGAATGCAAAAGTTCGATACTTGAGCTCGCGAAGCCATGAGTTGCGAGAGGCGTTAGTGCTTGGGCTCTAGTCGACGGTTACATGCAGAGGGTGCTGACCAGAAAGGGGGCCCGACCCGTATCACCATCTTGGGGAATGGGATTTTAGAAAAGGGAGCCGAGGGTCTTTGACCCACGAACTCGCGAATCGCGAAAGGGAAAGAAATTTTAAAGTTGGGCCCACAGTATCAGGGGGCAGTCTCAGCCGTCCATTTGAAGGTGACACCTGGCCCACGATTAGGCTCCCCGCCTTTTCGCTCATTGCGGTTTTGAAGCGAAAAAAACAGCTCCATCATATCCCGATATGTGAAGTAGCGAGAGAATTCAGGACCTGGGGTCCACAACAGCGTCGGGTGAGTTTAGGACCATCATATTTGAAGGACGTGTGACACTCAATTGAGCCATCTCGGCGTTTCTCCCGTTGCAACTATGATAAGCAAGGATCAGCTCCTTCCCATTCGCGAACGCCGAAAGCACCTTGGGAATGAGCACGTGGTCACAGCCCGCGGTCACTTAGGGAAAGAAAGGAGCTATGTAAAGAAGGCCAAAGTGCTGAGTTTAGTTACAGAAGGGATCATCGTGATCTCCAGGTGTCATCGGATCCGATCTCAATATTGTTTATCGCTCGGAGTAAATGAAGACAAGGAGAGGTGGTTGAAACCTCTCCTCAGTCATTATGTGTGAAGTATGGAGGGCCTGACGAGCATTCTGCTCGAGAGGGTCCTGTGTACCCATTTTTCTTGAGAAGCCATGCCAAAGTCCTCGACTAGACAGAGAAGTCTGCGCACGCTAGCCCGACACTTAATGGCTCAGCTACCCTCCCCCTACAGGAGTCATGCGCAGTTAAGGTGGCGTCTGACAGGGATTATCCGTCTGAATTCGGTTGAAGGGACACCATGCTTTGGATGGCTGAACATGCCTCTGTTAGGTGAATTTTCCTGAGTATATAGACTCAGTCTTTGTATTTTTTGAGGTATCGATGGTTGAGCAAGGCTCCCGATTGTAAAGTTTTGATGAAGCGCTAGTCGCTCTGGTTAATGTATAAGGCATTTGAGACTTCTTACTTTATGGATGTCAACCTCTTTTCCATTTCTTATATACTGTGTTAGAATAGCTCGGAATTGGAGGATCCAGTCGAGTTGTAGCTGTTATAGGATGATGTAGGTTGGATCACTGTAACAATTACATTTTTTCTAATCGGTTCCTATTATTTTCGTAGCGCTGAACGACTTAGAATTGGAGGATCCAGTTGAGTCACTCTTCAGCTCCTCAAAGCTCCGGACCAAGAGGATCTTGGCTTCTAAGTTTTTCATCCTCAAGCTTCCGAAGGCTTGTCACCCGAGGCAGTCTTTCTCGCCCTTCTCACAAGTCTTCCCTATGTCACCCTTTAATCCATTTACTAACAGAAGTTGGATCAAGACCTCCCTTGTGGCATACATACCAGGCCCGGTCTCTTGAGTCAAAGTTTTATCTTCTTGAGTCTTTACCCATTTGATCACCCCATTTATTAAACCGTGACATAAAAACTGATCGGCGTCGGGCTCTGCTCCTACAAGCAATCCAGGAGTGACTTCTGATGCTAACACAAAGTTTGATGGTAATAATGGAGAGGATCCTAGTGATCAAGTTACTACCTTTCACCTTTGGTGCTCATCAAACTCCCTTAATGATGAGTATATTCGTTTGATATTATTTCAATGCACCCTTATCAAAGTTGTTGTGAAATGGTATATTGAGCTACTTATAGGGGCATATGGGAATTTTAGTCAGTTGGTGATGGTTTTTCTTAACCACTTCTAGTTGCCCATTCGTTATGATGGTGGCTTAGAATTGTTGTCAACTTTACACTAGGATACTGCTACTCATATCTCAGACCATATCCAGGAGTGGCATAGATAGAAGAGGTTGATTAAGACCCCTATACCCCCGAACTTTCTTTTAGAATAGTTTTTTAAATATTTGCACGCTTCTATCTCAAAGGACGTTGCTACTTATGGGGTTACCACTAAGGAAGAAGCGATCTTTAGGGCCCAATAGTTAGACTTGATACATGCTCAGTCTAGGATGTTATACCAAATTCTTCCTGATGCACTGCGGTCTACTTACGACCCTAGGAAAAATATTGAACCTCATGCCGATGGCATTGTAGGTTCTTCCAATGTAAAGTCTGCAGAATCAGTGACAAACCAGTTGAAAGAGTTATCTTTAAGCTAGTCTGCAGGAGGACCAGCTTCATCTATGTCTTCCAACCCCACTTAGTCGATGGATGTACACTCCATGCAATCGTCATCCAACCCAAATGGTAACCAACAACCAGGAGGGAATAAGAAGTAGGGACATAATAACCGTAAGGGTGGGAAAAATTGTAATAAACCCAAGGACAATAATAATAATGCAAAGACAAGTAGTAATACCGAAGAGGGAAAATGAGAAATATGTAAGGTGAAGTTTCCCTGTAAGATTTGCACAGATGATCACCTTACCCATTTATGCCCCAAACTTGTAGAAGCTGCGAGGCTATTAGCTCAATCACCTACGGTGCTGACAAATCCATTCCCACATAATCATCACTTAGCCTTGAGATCCTCAAATGTTGGAAATGCGACTGGTGGAGGTCAAAACCAGTAGTCGCAAGATGGCGACCGTATATGTATCAATATGGTTGATGAAAAATTTAATGTAGCCACTCGATCTCGAGATTATAGTTCTAAACAAACTATTCCTGGTCTAGAATCTCCTCCTCCTCCTCCGGATATGACTTTACAAATTGAGAAACCAGAGCCACCACCTCCTATTCTGAAAGGAGTACTCAAGCGCTCTACCCATAATTCAAATGTTAGAGCCACCCAGAACTACTCTATTATTGAGGACATGGGTCAAACCCCTTGTGCGATTTCAGCTTTGGAGGTACTCTAGATGTGTCCTTCACAGAGGAATGCCCTACTCTCTGCTTTAGGAGCTCTAGAACCTAGTGGCTCAAAAGTCATCAAGTTTGATGTCATAGATGTTATGCCTCGCTTTCCTTACCATGTGGCTTTCCAAATCCACGTGGAGTATTCAAAGTATACCATCAAACGTGTAGTTGTTGATGAAGGCGATGCTACATGTGTGATGTCCCTAGTCTGTTGGAAATCTCTCAATTCTCTGACTCTTTCCAAGTCATCGAGCATGTTGACTACCTTTGACGATCATTCCTTCCACCCTCATAGTATTATCCCTACCTTTCCGGTCCAGTTAGGTGGGAATATGGTAGAGGTGGAAGTAGAGGTAGTTGATGCGCCTCTTGATTATAACCTATTACTAGGTCATAATTGGACTTATGCTATGATCGTCATCGTGTCGTTTGTCTTCTGTACTCTTTGTTTTCCTCATGAAGGAAATATTATGATGATCAACCAGTTATCCTTTACGTGCTCTAGTCCTAATGCATCTCTTGGACCATCGATCTCTGTGATCGAAAATTCTCAGACGACAATTGAGAATATCAGTGCCGGAATGTATCCTTCCCTTATGGGTACTTTCGAATTCTCAGCACCGAACCATCATGTTTATTCCATGTCTAGTAAGCCTGTCTCGATAGGGAGGTCCATTCCTTTCCACACTTCCTATTTTAGTGATCCTTGGACCCTACCTTCCTCGACTTTGTCTTGTGAGGGTCAACCGCATACTGGAATTATATCACCATCCTCTGTGAGCCATGTTGGAGATGAATCAACAACCTCTACTAATCATGTTGAAGAAAAGAAACCATCCTCTACAAGTCATGCTAGGGGAAAAAGTCTAGTCATTGCTAGTCACACTACAATTCATGCTGGGGGAATTCATACGATTGAGAAGCCTAGATGTGTAAGACGTAAGCCCAAGTCTTTTTGTAGGATTTACAAAGGATATCACCTTACTTGTTTGTGTCATTCTATTGTTGCAGTACAAGAAGCATGGTCCTTTCCTGGGGGGCCTTCGAGTTCTAAGTCATCTTTGACTTCCCAACCTTCTTTTGTTGATACAACAGTCATGTCGATGCGATATTCATTTGACACCCCTCTTCCTTTAGGGGTTGATGCATCCCTTGACCTTGTTGTCTCACATCATGTTCAACTAGTGGCCATGTCGATGCAATCTTTGACTGACACCACTCCTATTTGTGGGGGTGATGCATCTCTTGAACTTGTTGTCTTGCATCCTATTCAACCAATGGTTGAAGAAGTGGTTGTGCCGATGCAATATTCAGTCGATCCCACTCTTCTCTTGGGGAGTGACAAGCCTAAGGAAGTGACATTGTCGATGCAATATTCGGTCAATCCCACTCTTCTTTTGGAGGGTGATGCGTCCTTCGACCATGTCCTTATCATTTCTAGTTTTTTACCTTCTTCACTAGGGAGCATTCCACTCTCTTCGAGTATGCTCCCTCCAAGTCCTAGGGTGGATTCCTTTGATTGGAATGACCTTGTAGAGCCTCGACTTCCTTCTTCTACACCCTTCCAGATAAGGGGCATTCTTCGATATATTGTAGATAATGTAACCTCTGCAAGTATTTTATCCTCCTCGACTTGGAAAGATTTGGATTTTCCCAAGCTTGTGTCAGCTCTTGGTAAGTTGTTGAACTTTCATAGAAGCCCTGCACAGGAGCCTTGGCCTCCCACATTATATGCTTCTTAGAAAAACATCCACGAGTCTAATTTAAGCTCTTTTCCGACTCGTCTAAAAAATGAAAAGATTGTCAAGTGATTTGTTCCTTTCACACTTGTTAAATTATATTTTAAAGGTCGCAAGTCTTAGTTAATCTCTTTTCTGACTCATTATAAAAAAGAGAAAATATCATCGAGTGAACTTGTCTCTTTCACACTAGTAAAACTGGTTTTGAAAAGACATCAATTTGGCACAAGTTTATCCCTTTTTCACACCAAGTAGACTAAAATATATAAAAAAGGAAATTTTTTTTTGGTGTTAAGTTGAGATTGCATCTCATGCCCTTTCTTGTAGTATTGAGCCTATAGTCGGTTCTCTCTTTGCATTATAAACTGTTTTCCTTAGAAATTTTGCATCCTCAACCAAGCAGAGCCTTGTTTATATCCTTTGCAATTTGACACCCTATATCTAGGAGGGAACATTCCCCCGAGTGTCCATCTCCCACATGCACTTCCCTGCATTGAGCATAGGTATGTTCCACTGCTGGAACTATTTTTACTTACTTGCGACACTCATTTCGTCCTCTGTATCATAGCATTCATTTTTCTATGAAAACAAAAAAGACGGGTGGGAAGGGAGTATTATCTTGTATCGATAACATTCGTGTCACCTTTGAATAGAGAAAAAAATTATTTGATTCCATTCACCATCATAATTTTGGGATTAGCATGGCCTTAAGAAGTTGAGCTCATTACAGAGTCTTCTCTACCAACTGGTTTCTTCCAGTCCCTATAGAGAATTTCATCGATGCCTCCTACATATCATGCTTTCATCATTGGGTCTATGCTACCAGATTCCTCCATATGCCTCATGCTCTTGTTCAAAGGAAGTCTATCAACCTGTGTCGAACACTTCTAAGAACTCTTGAATTTTCATGTCGTCCATAACCTCAGTTTGTCTCAGAATCACATGATGTTGTAGTCCTATCATGCAACCTGGGCATACTTTCATCATTGGTAGGTAACCTTGAACTTAGAAGTCGACATTTCATCATTGGCCGTTTACTGGGTGGTTTCCCTTGTGTTCGACCGCAAGACATCTATTCAAACATTGGGATTCATGCAGTGTCTTAGATGTCGTTACCCTTATTGGTTGTTTCATCACCTTTGTCAACAGTTTTGATCATTGGCTTCTATTCAGAGGGTATTTTTCGTGTACCACTTGCACTTGGCACACGCGAAATATGCACAAGGTCATTGGTTCGTGGACATGTTCTTCATTCGATTTCCACCAAATGATGAAGCTCATGCTTTGTACCTCATTTTGATTGATGAGAGTTGCCTTAATTCTCTCCTTTCAGCAGATCTCTTTCCATCGACATCAGCCCATTTATTCTGGAAATGGGACCTAGAGTCTTATGAGTACCTTGAGGCTTGCAGTCATCAGTGGCAGGCTCTCTCGCCATCAACAGTTGGGAATATATCAATGTCTCTTGATCGATGGATTCTTCAGGTGTTTGACACCAAATACTCTATTCACACTTGTAAGAATGTACTCGATGCATTGATACCTACTTTCATTATTAGTAGGTTGTCTCGCGTTTGTTAATGGTATACATCAATGACCGATAATCAAATGATGTCTCATTGTGTTCGACCTCAACTCCTTTATTCAAATGATGTAGACTTGCACCTTTGGAGGATTGTGTAGAATACTTGAAGACATCACTATGTGGCCGCAACTTTCCTGAGTTGTTGCTTCCTTTTCATTGGACCAATACCTATATGAATTCAGTGATCATGGGAGATCAGATTATAATCCATGGTATACATATATCTTCAGATTGGTTTTGAGACTGGTTCTACTGGGCCTTGTTTGTGACTATGAAAGATATTGACATGTAACCGCATTTGTATTTACCTATTCATGGACACAGACACTTATTTGGTGTATTTTTCACATGGATCTGCAGTGTAACTTTTGGCAGCCATGTATGCAAAGTTAGTGAAGAATATAATGAGCAATTGTGTTCATCTAGCTTTTTCTCTACCACTCCACTTCTGGGCTATTTATAATGTATTTCGGCCATTGCAAATTCTCCTCCGACCTCACACAATAGGGGGCATCTGTTAAAGAAAGATTTTCCTCACTCTATGCAATATTGCAGAGAGGGACTTATTCCATTTCCCTATGCAGATTTGTCTTCCTTGTTACTAAATTCGAGAGATACAAATACAAAATTTTCCACTTGTACGGATATTGCACCCTATATAACAAGTGTATACGTAGGCTGCTCCACTACATCCCACGTACATCAGGATTTGTGCCAGAAAATAAAAATTAAATATCGGGTTTCCATGTCACGACAGAAGATCTTTGATCCTTGGCCTTCCATATACTGGAAAAGTTATGACTTGGAATTTCAGTTGCATTTTGAAGGCTATAAAGCGGCCAATTCCAAGTTGTGGAAAAGGATAAAGAATTCAACTTTGAGAGAAAAGTTTCTCTGGAGAAATTATTTACTTCATATTGAGTCTGCATCCCTTTGTCCTTTAAGTCTGAACACAATGTTCAGCCCCCAAGATCTTCCCTTATTGATGGAGAACCTCATTGTCTCCCTTATATGAGCTTGCCTTTGCTGGAGGATTGAAGTGGTGGAGGCCCAGTTACAAGGAACTTAGTTTCTCGATTCCGAACCGTGCCAACATGGAAGTCTATAATATTTTCACTTTTGTTGATAATTTATTAATAGAAATACTCCTTTCCCGTCCAATTGATATCTTGCAAATATATGAATTATTATCCATGGGCATATTTGTTATGTATAGTGTTCTATCTAATGTGCTAACTTTTTATATTTCCACCATATGCTTGTTTTTGCTTGTTTGTTGAGAACTTGTTGCAGGTATATAGCGTTGGGTCAAAGTGATCAATGGTGGACATCATCGAAACATCTGGATGAGGTAGGCCTCTTTCTTATCTTGATTGCACATTGGTTTATATAGCATGTTGTTGCGATAGAGTTGATTTCTACATCCATTTCCATCTATTGTGGTTCACCCTAGACATAGAGAGATTTTCCTCGTAACATATAATCAAATCAATATTTTACCAGTGGATCAACACAAGACTTCTTTTATTTTCCCTTGTGGAACCTTCACCTACCAGAAACTGCCCTTTGGTCTCAAAAATGTTGGTGCAACCTTTCAACGCGCTATGTATTACTCTTTTCATGACATAAAGAACATTGTACAACCCTATCTAGACAATCTATAGACGCATTCTACGCATCGTCAAGATCACTCGACACATTTATGGTCCATTTTCCTACACTGTCATTATTATCACATACGTTTGAATCCGCACAAATGTGTTTTTTGTGTGGAATATGACTGAATTCTTGGTTTTATTGTGTCTATACATGGGATTCAGGTAGACCCCTTGAAGGTTGAGGCTATTCTTAATTTACCTCCTCCTTCCACGCTACGCCAACTCTAAAGTTTTCAAGGGAAGGTAAACTTTTTACATCGATTCATTCCCAATTATGTTGAATTAACGAAAGGATTTACTCGGATCCTCAAGAAAGGTTACAATTTTGTATGGGACGATACTGCAAATAAAGCCTTTGAGGCTTTGAAACTTGCCTTAACCCGTACACCACTATTTTTTCCCCCTGACTATAGATGAGATTATTTCCTGTACTTAGCTTCTTCAGACTCTACCATTTCTATGGTTTTATTCCAAGAGGATGATTCAAACGATGAACATGTGATATACTATTTGAGTTAGAGTCTCACAACTACCGAAACCAAATATTTACATGTAGAGAAATTGGCCTTGGCAGCTGTTGAAGTTGTTTAACATTTTTGTCACTACATCTTATTACATAGAACCACCATTATTTCCAATTGCAACCCCATGCAACATATACTTAGTCAAAAATTGTTGGGGGGGAAGTACTCTAAATGGATAGTTATTCTCCAGGAGTTTGACTTGGAGTTTGAATGTTCCAAGTCAAAGAATTCTTTGGTTTTTTCTGATTTGATATGTGACCTTCCCTCTACTGAGACATAAAATGTTGTAGAGGATTCTTTACCTGACGAATGCCTCTTTCTGATCAATTTTGATGATGTATGGTATGGAGATATTATCATCTATCTATAGAATCAAAATTTCTGTCCTGATCTTTCTAGTACACATTGTCGTCGCATACGGTATCAAGCCCACCAATACATCATCCTTGGTGATACCCTTTACCGCCATGGTATTGATTCCATATTTCGACGAATTCTCACCTATGATGAAGCTGAGAAAGATTTGAATGAATGTCACTTTGGAGCACGTGGCGGTCATATTTTTGGGTATTCCACTGCCCAAAAGAGCTTACGAGTAGGTTATTTTTTTCCTTCATTGTTTAAGGATTTCATTACTGCCATATAGAAATTCCATGTTTGCCAAAATTATAACAATAAGATCTGATCTCACCTTGATCCTCTTCACCCTATAGTTTCCATTAGTCTGTTCGCTAAATGGGGCATTGACTTCATGACATTTAACCCTCACTCGGTCGGGGGGCATGGATAAATTATTGTAGCTATGGATTATTTCACTTAGCATCTACTGCTTGGACAATCTATGCACCCATGAATGAACTAATTAGTCTACATGTTGTATGCCTTGGTTGTGAAACCAACAATATCGCAGAATACAATGCAATTATCGAATTATTGATTGAGATTGTTTCACTTGGAATCTACCATCTTGTTGTATGAATAGATTCAGAGTTAGTAGTCCTACAGTTGAGTAACATTTATTCCATCCAGAGTCCTACTTTGTTAAGGGTATATTTATGAATTCACCTCTTGGAACGTCATTTTGATTACATTGAATATCAACACATTCCTAGATGTCTAAATACATTAATAGATGCATTGTCTAATTATGTGTTAGATAGACATTTGATATATTTATAAAATCCAATCAGATTTGTGTACATAAAGCAAGTAAGACAGTAGGAGCCTCATATTAATAACGATAAAAGTTTACAAAAAAGTGTTTGTGTCCGAAGACAAAAATATAAAAAATGTGAAGCAAATGGATTCATATACAATAGAGCATCAAGGATGTTTCTCACTATAACACACAACTGCGCGTGCTACTTTATAGAGAAGTCGACTGATGGAAGTAGACATGCCCACTATGTGGTGTTGGTAATGCCTAGGAATCTCATCTATTGTGGAATCAGGGACATTCATTGTGAGCCCCTCCAGATTTTGTTATAAGGCCTCTAGATCAACAACAACTGCTCCTGCTATGACACTTCTATCCCCTCACCTCTCGATAGGGGATGAAACTAGAGGGCGATAAGTTCCCACATCTGCATCATCGAAGAGCACTCAAATAGTCATCAGATAAACAACATAAACAACATTTTATTTCATAAAAAACACTATATAAACAAAATTTCCTTTTTACCTATGTCCCCCCCCATTGGGAACCTTCGGGAAGAGATAGGTCCAGATATCCATGAAAATCTAACTCGACATAGGCATAATCATCGACCATGAGCATTTGATTCCTCAACCACTCGAAGAAGAAATCGTTATAATTAACGAGGTGGCCACCTCCATGTCGGGCCATGAGGTCTAACCACCTCTTCATCCTCAGATCCTGTGGGGCAGGTATACCCCAATCTACATGAAAGCATAAGATTGGGACCCTCTCTAGGAAGAAGGATACCAAAATAGACTCGTATCCTAATTGTTTCAACTCACCACTTATGCACTTGGTTAGTTGTTTCTTCATACTTTTAAGGACCCCTTCACACCAATTGAAGACTCGAGGATCCATACACTCAAATGCATATTGAAAATGGCTCTGCAGATCCATGTGGGGAGATGCACTCCCTACCATGCACGTGATAGTATAGAGGATAGTCCACAGAGGAAAGTCTCAGACATCCCTGATAACAACTTTACTGCTATGTTTCTGGGTACCCGACACACAATGTCAACTGATCTAGTGGTTCATAGGATCACCACCACCCCTACTACCTATTAGTGTCACCCTTGATCCATAATGAGATAGTCCTATTTGGAAGTATATATCCTCGATATCTATGGTGAGTGTGTGGGAACCCACATGAAATGCTTTCTCGCTCACATCCCACATGTGAACCAAGTACTCAAGTAGTCTCAATTGGGCCCTCATGCCCTGAATCTTGAAGAATTTCAACAAACCACACTACTAGAGAGACATGACTTCTCCTGGGTCATTCCTGACAAATTAATCTTCTTCTTTGTGTTCCCTACCATGTCATTCCAACATATTGACTATGGAAGACCTGCCAAGGAACCATAAAAAGAGATTAGAATCATAATTTTCTTTCCTGGAGGGTTTTTATTGTTGGATTCATATTTTAAAAATTTTGGGTTGTGGTCGTCGCAGGCCTGTGCATTTGCACAGTGCGGTGTCACTGCACCCTAGATTTAGGGTTGACTGCGAAGATCCTAGATTGTCACGGTTTCCGATATAGGGAACTTGCGATGACCTCAACGCATGGGTAACCTAAAAAAATCAACCCAAAAACATATTTTTAACCAATGAAAATCAATTGCCCGCACGGGTGTAGACGGATTGGCAAGTGTCGTGTAAATGGAAGGAAATTTGTAAAATGAAGTCTCGTGTTCGATTCTCACCCAGATTTACTCGTGCGCCATTATTTCGGGCTGGGTGGTTGCACCTGGGGTTATAGTGGTAGCCGATGGGGATCGACCCCGTGGCACGCGAGTACGAGACCGCCAGTTGCTGATTCCCCCAGTACAAAAAAAAAACAATGAAAATCAATTTTTAAACAATGCAAAGATGAAGGATATGGAGATTAGCTTTTCTACGGAGAAGATTCGTGAAATTATCAGTCGTGCACTCCACAATCTGCAGTTGAAAATCGAGGTAAAATGGGGGTTTGGAGTAATGTTTGAGTGAAGTTACAAATGAAATAGTGAAATGTGGTTTTTGACCTACTTTATTGATTTTCATTTGTATATTATATTTTTTTTTATGCTTCATCCAAACCCTAAAGCCCTAACATCTTTATAAGTGGATGATTTTTGCATATTGAAAGAGTCTAGAGGTGAACTATTGGAACAAGGGTTTGCTTTTTGGTTTGTTTTTTTCGCATGTACAAATCCTTTTAGGTTTTTTCAGAACAATCTCCGAGTAGAGTCTTGATTCTTTCTCATGCTCGTGAAACCATGAGAATGTAATCAAGTAGTCTTTTGTCATTTTTTCAAACTCGTAATGGTGACATGAAAAATGAAACCTATGGAGTATCCTTTAAGCTCTTTTCATGCTCCTTAAAAATAAAAAGATTGTCGAGCGACCTTATTCTTTTCACACTCGTAAAAGAATTGGAAGAAAAGCTTTGATGAGTGGTAGGTTATCACTTTTTTGTTCTCATCAAATTAATTTATGAAAAATGAACTGATGGAGTCCTCTTTAAGTGTTTTCCAGACTCTCTAAAATTGAAAAACCCCTGAGTTTTCTCTCTTTGGACTCGTTAAACAAACATCGAAAGACCCATATGGGATCAAACCACTCCTTAGGTTTCGTTAAACATACTCCGAGGGACTTGTCCAAAGGATGAGCTTACACCAACAAGCATATGTTATCCTCCTCAAGCTTGTGTAAAAATAAAGAGGTACTCGCCAAAAATGGTGGGGGAGAATTGGGAAAGAAATGTGTCTCTGTATTTGTGCTAGTGGCAGTAATAGTCACTCTTTAACATGACACTCCCTTTCATCATTGTATCTGGGTTGGGAAATCCATTTGTCTCTTGTTTGACCATCCACAAATTCATATGTTGGGTCCTCCTTGAGTCAATGCTACCAAAACCATTGTCATGTCATTCATATGTTCAAGAGAAGTCCAACCTAAATAATCCTTCTATTGAGTCAGCCATCTGCATTTATAAATCTTCTACCATGTCGGCCTTCCCTGTGTCAGTTTCAAATCACTTCATACTCTGATCTACCTCAAATATGTTACTTATTTTTTGTCATTGATGGGGTATACATCAAGGCCCTCTTGTGATGATTCTTTTCCTATCGACTTCAACTTGTTATCCAGGAACAAGACTTAGAAATCATTTAGTACCTTAGAGCCTGCATGCCTCAATGGCAGGTCTCTTCACTTTCAACAGTGGGTTCACATCATTGACTCTTGATTGGGAGATTCCATCAAGTGTTCGACTTCAACTCATTTATTCACATTCATTGGATTTTACTAGGGTACTGTTATAACCCTATAGTTTATAGGATCAACTGGTGACTGAAATTTTTTATCCTTCTATTGTTTTGATTGTCAAATGATTTTTCATTATGCAAATAATTTGAGAAAAAAAAAAGAAAATGAAAAAATAGAAAGAAAAAGAAAAAGAAAAAGAAAAAGAAAAGAAAGAAAAAGAATAAAAGAGGGCATAAAAGAAATTCAATAGAGCCCCATGCAATAACAAAGATTTGATCCATATACTTTAAGCATGGCCAAGTCCTTTAAATTGATGTTGATAGGAGTAGTGAATAAGCTTGGCTAAACTGTTTAATCTTAGCCAGGCGAATTAGGTTAGTTAGTGAATAAATTTGACCAAATTGTTTAATCTTGGTCAAATAACCCTAGGACAGAGTAATTTTTTAGTCCAACAGTTTAATCTGGGTTAACTTTCATAGGTCATTAGGTTAGAGCATAGGGTAGTTTGCTTTATTTCAATAAAACAAGCATGATGATCGATATTGAACCATATCTCTGATGTTTTAAAGGTTTGATGTGTAACCCCATGGTGATAAAAACAGAGAAAGCTTGGGCAAATCCACATAATGCACTTATCCTAATTTTTGGAGCAAATATGACTTTGTGCTCACATATTAAATACAACGCATAGACGAA
>ML779036.1:1315976-1339380 GCA_009831015.1 Picea engelmannii
CGCCCCCGGCCGATCTTCTTTTAACGATGGGGGGGGGGGTCCAGAATGGAATGATTTTCTGGCGGGCCCCCTTCTCTACGTGGCAGGAATCCATTGGTCTAGAATCCCACCGCTTACCATTTTCTGACATACCCCCATCACCCTATGACATCATTTTCCACCTTTTCCCCCAAGGGTCACGTCTCATAACTATGTCAGTCCGTTCCCCCAGTTCAGCAATTACAAATCCCTTCACCATGGTTACCTCCCAATCAACACCTGCCATGTCACTCGATCGTATTCATCATTCATTGTTACCTGCCATCTCACACTCCAAAGGACCCATTGGCAATTTATTACTGGCTAACTTATCCGTTAGCCTGTTGACCTGTCTCCCACACCCAACAGGTATCTGTTTGCTCAAAACTACCTTTTCCCTTCATTCTTTCATTGCTTACTGTGTCATCTCACTAGAGATTATTTTTCCCGTCACACCAGAGCATAGTTTTCCTCGTTCTCTCTCCGTTTTCAGTCAACCATCTAAAACCATTTTCATCCCCACTAACGTTTGTTTGACTTGCAGGTATTCTACAGTAATGGCGCCAAAATCAAAGAAAATAGAAGTCGAGGAAAATCCTTTCCTCCCACCTCCTATCGACCTTGACAGGATCCATTTGGCCGACAAAGATCATTTAATCACAGACACCAGGTGTGAATTTGACTTCGCAGATTTGCAGTCATGGCTCAAAGAAGTTTTCTTAGATCAGAGCGATGAAATTGGGCTCTGGGAGTCCAACCTTCCTCTGTATCTTTTTCCCTAAGTCCACCATTTCCCTGAGTTCTCCCTCAAGTGCCAGGCTCATTACCTCCCCGACCAAAGAGCCATAGTATCTTCATTAGGAGAAACCTTGTTCTTCATCACAACAGAGGCCATTGATTAGATGATGCAGATACCAAGAACTGAATTTGTCTCTCCTTTCAATATTGAAGTCATCACATAGTTGTACCAGAAACTATCATTCCCTTAGAGAGCCCAAATTTTCGAGCTTTTCCTCCCTCAGGCTACTCAGTTCCCCAAGACAAATCCCCTGTACCCTTCCTCCCTATCCTCAGTAAAGGGAAACCAAGTCATCTCATCGCTCTGTTCTCTACTTGGGTATTTTTTCGACCAATGGGAGGACGAACCCATACTAGGTTTCTAGTCAATTTTCTCCGCGGAAGAAAGACCTACCACTCAGTTCGATTACAACACTTTCTTGGCGAACAGTATTCATGAACAACTTTCAAATTTCACCACATAGGGCATGTTCCAGTATTCCTCAATACTGGCCTACATGTTAACTTTATTTCAGGTGGACATATTTTATTTTTCAATGCAGAAGATGGACAAGGATGGGAGGCCGCAAGCGGTAACATCTTGGACTTCGCTACTCAAACAAAATTCTACAGAATTCAGCTTCAAACAGTTTATCGAGAAATTCTACCATTTAGTGGTGAGCATGCCCAGTTCCAGACCCAAATCGAGGATAAATGAGGAGATTCAGAGGATCTTACACCTCTCAGACCTGGCAAAAACTGGAGATTGGTATCTTTACCAAAATCACACCGAGATCAGAGTATGTGGATGTGAGTTGGCTCCATACAAACTGCCCAAGTATCTACTCGTGAGGATATTTTCCCTGGAATATATAAGGCAAATGATTAACTCAGATGACATACATTTTGTGTCTCTGAAAAAGAAACAACAACTTAGAATTAAATGGAAAATAAGATCTTTCATCTGTAATAGCTGAGGCATCGGGGAGGAAGCAGACAGACTATTGAAAGAATGAAGTTTTTTGTTAGTTTCATTTGGCACTATGATCCATGCGGGATAATTTCTGAGATGAGGATTAAAAACAAAAATGTCCCATATGTTCATACACCTAAGCCTGAGATAGAGCAATTCGAGTATCAAATAAAATGGGAGTCGAACACTCTGGTCGAGATATAATAGCAGGACCCTTCGGTCCTCATCTCATAGATGAATACACCACAGGTTCCCAAAGAGAAAATATCTAGGAAGGATACTTCACCTTCCGTCACAAAAGTCTCGGCTGAATATTTCCAATTACACACACAAAGGCCAAAAGCCAGTCACACACCTGACACGGCTGGTGAAAAGGGAATCCAATCCATTGAAACCATGAAAGATGATCGGTCACTTCTTAGCAGCAAGCAGATCATGTCTACAGTTTTTCCTAAGAAGCCCATAAGTACTCCACTAGTCAACCAACTGAGTAAAGTAGGACCAAAATTAAGTATTTTTGAGAAGTATGACCTGATCAAAAAGATAAATCAAACGCTGACCAACAGTACATATGCTCAATTTTGGAAGCAGACTTCAACTGTACAACACAGATTGTTGTCTGCATTTGATACAGAAAAGGGTAGAATGCACATGGCTTTTCTGTAGGCACGGGTGCCAGACCCGAAAGCCATCATTGATTACAAAAGGGCAACATTCGAGTTTCATACTAGGGATGTGCATCCTGCTGATCAAATGGATCTGCATAGGGAAACTGGGGAAATGATTTTCTCCATGTTGGAAAATGATTCTATTGCGGCCACTAAATTACAGGTATCTCTAAGCAATGTCCAGACACAACTGAAATTAGAAAAGATATCATCCTTTGCAAAGTATAACAAAATTAAGACGTTGGAAGAGTTGGTCCTCAAAATCGGGTATGATCCCTCAAATGTGAAAGCAGTTGAGGAGATGCTTAAAAATAAAAATGTTGATATAGCATCTTTGAGGAAACAGTTGAAACTGCCACCAACAAAAGATGCACAGGCAAAGGAGATAGATGACACAAAAGGGGAAAAGGATGAGATGCTCAGGTTGATTATGGAGAAGAATGTACAATTGAAAGAAATGGAAGCAGAACTGGAAAGGTTATTGAAAGAGAAGGAACAATCAAAGCCCATGGAGGTCATTCCATTGAGTGCAGTTCCACTCACAGGAGTAAGCACAACATCTGCAGCATAAATTCCCTCAGTAACTCCACTGACAACTCTGGAGAAGATAGTAGAACTGGAAAAATCCATGGAAGAGATGAATTTGCAAGAGATGGAGATTAGCAGACTTAAAAAGGAGGTTGAGAACCTTCAGGAACTCAAGTCTTCTTACCAAGCCATCTACTGCAAGGAGAAACAAACATTAGACAATCTCAAACAAGAATTGCAATAGCTTCAAAAGAAAACAGTGGCAGGCAAAACACTTGTTGAGGTCAAGGAAAATGTATGGATGGATATCACCAAGTACATAAATGAAATATGGCCTATGGTACAAATCATGTTAGAGCAGAACGAAATGGTGCAAAGAAGTAATCAGGTGATTGAAAAGATAAGAGGAGAATTGGGAGAGATGCCCACAGAAGCCATTGACATCATTAAATTCCTGAATTAAAAAACCAGAGAAGAGTTAGAAGAGTTGAAGATTGAAGATAGGATAGAAACCATCCTCGAGGTCAAGAGGGTCCTGACCAAGAGAGGATTGATGATACAACTGGAGGAAAAGGTCCAGGCTATGGACATAGGAGTGCAAAGATTTTTCAACAAAATTGAAGCTCTGTAGAAGAAAGGCCTCCCTGGCTTAAGGGTCATAAATGACAACTTAATGACACTATCTGATTATAAAAAGAAACTAGCCACTGTGGCTAAATATATTTTGAAATTCTCGGGAATACAGGGCAGTATCATAGGCAAGGCATTCTTAGAAGCTTTCCAGTCAAACATCAACATGCAACATGAGATCCAGTACATTTTCATCATCAAGCCAACTTTTTCCAAGTATACAGAGATGGATGAGGTATACTGAAGATTGCTCAAAGTCAGCGTTCCTAGTAACCTTCGATGGGAAGAGTTATGCAATCTAATCGAGTAAGAGCTGAGGCATCCAAGCCTAGTCAACTATCCAGTTAGATGAGGTTGTGCAGAAGCCTCACCAACGGTTTACCCCAGAAATCAGCATGAAGTTTCAACACATCATCAAACAATTCCTGATTTTTTTGTATTTTGTTGAGTTAGTTAGCTAAATTTAGAACTGCCACATCCTGACCTTTAATGACAGGATCGTATGTAATTTTTTATTATAAATACTTCAAACTTTGAAGTACTGAGGGTTGATCTTTATGCCTTGTGTTATCACCCTATAAGTTATAGGATCAACTGGTGACTGGAATATTATTTGTCTCTAGTGTTTTTGTTGACAAATGATTTTTCATTCTGTAAATAATTTGAAAAAGAAAAAAGGAAAGAAAAAAAAGAAAAGAAAAAAGAAAAAAAGAAAGAAAAAGAAAAGAGGGCATAAAAGAATTTCAATAAAAGCCCCATGTAATAATAGTAACTTGGTCCATACCTTTCAAGCATGGCCAAGTTCTCTTTAAATTGATGTTGATAGGGTTAGTGAATAAGTTTGGCTAAACCGTTTAATCTTAGCCAAAATGTATAGGTTAGATTAGTGAATAAATCTGGCCAGACTGTCTAATATTGGTCAGATAGCCCCAGGGTAGAGTAAATTCTTAACCCAATAGTTTAATCTGGCTTAATTGTCATAGAAAACCAGGTTAGAGTATAGGCTAGTGTATTTATTTCAATAAAACTAGCTTGATGATCAATGTTACACCATGATTTGGATACCTAAAAAATTGTTTGACTAACCCCTTGGTGGTGTAGACATGAAAAAGCCTTGGAAAAACCCTTGAAATGCACTTATCCTAAGTATCTCGGCGCATGTATTTTCCGCGCCCTCACTTATGCTCCGCTCATCTATCAATGGTCCAGATGAATGCAGGCAAATCTACGATGAACAGATCTTTCCAGACCCCCCCCGACCGTTCTATCTTTAACTAAGCCGGGGGGGGGTCCGGAATTGCAGATAAGACCCGCGAGCATCTGGACGGCTCAGTTTTAAGCACGTAGATCTACGGTCAACATCGGATTCCAGACCCCCCCGTCCGTTCCGGCTTTAATGGAGGGGAGGGGGGGGGGGTCTGGAATGTGTGATAAACAACATGCATAGATCTGTGGCCAACAAGCAAGCGCACAAATCAAAGGCTCAAGGTGTTTTTTGGACCCCCCCCAACTGATCTGTTTTTAACTGAGGAGGGGGGGGGTCCGGAATGGAATATTTTCTCTAGCGGGCCCCTGTCTATACTTGGCATCAATCTATCGATCCCGAGTCCCATCGCCTCCCATGGACTGACATACCTTCGTCACCTCCTGATGTCATCATCCACCTTTCCCGAAAGAGTCATGCCCCATAATTTTTGTCAGCCCTTCCCCCCCATTCTCTCATGGAAATCCCCCTCACCATGATCGTTACCCCAATCGATAACTGCCACGTCACCCATTCGTATCCTTCAGTCACCATCACCCGCCATCTCACACTCTAAGTGATCCGTTGGCCATTTATTATTGGATAACCTATCTGTTAACCAGTTGACCTATCTCCCACGCCCAACGGACACCCGTTTACTCAAAACTACCATCACTCTTCCTATTTTCACCATTCACCCACTCATCACACCAAAGAAATTTACAATGTTTTCTCCTCCATCAAAGTCATTTGCCCCCATCCACAGTCATCCCCACTAACTTTGTTTTTCTTGCAGGTATTGTTGCAGTAATGGTGCCAAAGTCCAAACAAGTAGAAGGAGAGGAGAATCCATTTCTCCTGCCTCCTATCGACCTTGACAGGATCCCACTGGTTGACAAAGACCACTTAATCACAGATACAAAGTGCGATTTTGATTTTTCATACCTTCGTTCGTGGCTCAAGGAAGTTTTCTTGGACCAAAGTGATGAAATTGGACTCTGGGAGTCCAACTTACCCCTATATCTTTTTCCCCAGATTCACCCTTTTTCAGAGTTTTCCCTCAAGTGCCAAGCCCACTACATTTCCGAGAAAAGAGTTGTCGTCTCCTCGTCTGGAGAGATTTTGTTCCTCATCACCCCTGAATCCATCGACCAAATGATGCAAATCCCCCGAGCTGAATCTGCATAACCCTTCAACCTGGAAATTATTACAGAATTATACCAGAAAATGACCTTCCCCCAAAGAGCTCAAATATTTGAGCTTTTCCTCCCACCATCCGCTCAATTTCCCTCCACAAATCCTCCTTATCCTTCTTCCATGTTTTCGACTAAAGGAAACTAGATCATCTCGTCCCTATGTGCCTTGTTAGGATACTTTTCAGATGAGTGGGTAGATGAACCCATTCTGGGATTTTTATCCATCTTCTCTATCAATGAGAAGCCCACCACCCAGTTCAACTTCAACACGTTCCTGGCGAACAATATTCACGAACAGTTTGTAAATTTCTCCATGGAAGGCATGTTCTGGTACTCGTCCATACTGGCGTACTTGTTTGATTTCTTCCAAGCAGACAAATTCATTTTTTCCATGCAGAAGATGGATGGATATGGTAGACCCCAGGCAGTGACCGCATGGACCTCCTTGCTCAAGCTTAACTCCACAGAGTTCAGTTTCAAGGAGTTCATTGATCAATTCTACCACCCAGTGGTAAGTATTCTTAGTGGCAGGCCTGAGCCTCAGATAAATGATGAATTTCAAAGGGTCCTGCATCTCTCAGATCACACAAAGATAGGTGATTGGTATTTATACAAAAATCACACTGATATCAAAGTATACGGGTGCGAGTTGGCACCGTATAAGATGCCCAAATACCTGCCTATCAGAATTTTTTCTTTGGAATATATAAGGCAGATGATAAACTATGATGGTATCCATTTTGTGTCACTAAATAAAAAGCAACAACTCAGAATCAAAGGGTAGATTGGCTCTTTCATCTGCAACAATCATGGCGCTGGAGAAGAAGTAGACAGGCTACTGAAGGAAATGAAGTTCTTCATGAGTTTCCCATGGCATTACGATCCTTGTGGGATTATCTCCGAGATGAGAGTGAAAAACAAGAACATCCTTTATGCCCATGAAGCTAGGCCTAAAGTCGAGAAATTCACAAACCAGACAGCCTGGGAACCTAATACCTTGGTCAAAGAAGAACAACAGGATCCCCCAGCCACTGTATCTCAAACAACCACACCACAGGTTCCGAAAGAGAAAAGGCCTAGGCAGGATTTATCTCTGCCAGTCACTGAGGTATCATCAGAAGAATTCCAGTTGCATACCAAGAGGCCTAAGACCATTTCAGTTCCTGGCCCGACCGCGGAAAAGGAAGCCCCGTCTACTACAGTGACCAAGGTTGATAGACCACCCCTCGGTGCAAGCCTCCAGCGTGTCATAACCTCAGCATTGTCGAAGAAATCCACAGATTCTTCGTTGACCACCCAACCAGGCAAGGTAGGACTGAAGCTAAGTATCTTTGAAAAATATGAGCTGATTAAGAAAAGAAACCAGATCCTGACCAGCAGCACTTGCGCCCAGTTCTGGAAGCAGACGTCGACTGCACAACATAGGCTGCTATCGGCATTCAACACTGAGAAGGGTACAATGCATATGGAATTCCTCCAGGCATAGGTGCCAGATCCAAAGGTGATCACTGATTACAAAAGTGCCACCTTCAAATTCTAGATGAAGGATGTGCATCCAACCGATTAGATGGATCTGTACAAACAAACAGAGGAAATGGTATTTTATATGTTGGCGCATGCTTCCACTACTGCATACAAATTGCAAGTGTCCCTGAACAATGTTCAAACACAACTGAAGTTGGAGAAGATATCATCCTTTTCCAAGGACAACAGGATCAAGACTTTGGAGGAACTGGTCCTCAAGATCGGTTATGATCCTTCAAATGTGAAAGCAACTGAGGAGATGATTAAGAATAAGAATGATGACATAGCCTCCTTAAGGAAACATATGAAACTCCTGCCCACAGAGGATTTGCAGGTGAAGGAAATAGCAGAGAAAGAAGGAGAAAAAGATGAAATGCTCAAGCTACTCATGGAGAAGAATGCACAACTAAAGGAAATGGAAGCTGAGATGGAGAAGCTAGTAAAATATAAAGAACAACTGAAGCCAATGGAAGTCATTCCATTGAGTGCCATTCCAATTTCGAGAGTGAGCACAGCATCAGTGACAGAAGTCCCATCCGCTACTCCATTGACATCCATGGAAAAGACAGTCGACCTGGCTAAGTCTATGGAAAAGATGAACCTGCAGGAAACAGAGATCAGCAGGCTCAAAAAGGAGATTGAGAACCTTCAGGAACTCAAATCTTCCTTTCATATCAACCTCTCCAAGGAAAAGCAGGTGACAGATCAACTCAAACAAGATTTACAACAACTTCGGAAGAAAACAGTGGAAGGAAAAAATTTGGCCGAGGTTAAAGAAAGTGTATGGACAGACATCACCAAGTCCATGAACGAGATATGGCCCATGATACAGATCATGTTTGAGCAGAATGAATTGTTGCAGAGAAGCAAACAAGCCATTGAGAAGATCAGATCAGAATTGGGAGAGATGCCAACACAGGCGAACGAGATCATCAAGTTCCTAAATTCTAAGACCAGGGAGGAGATGGAAGAGATGAAAATTTAAGACAGAACTGAGACCATCCTTGAGGTCAAAAGAGTTTTGACCAAGAGAGGATTAATGCTTCAGCTGGAAGAAAAGGTTCAGGCCATGGACCTAGGGGTACAAATATTTTTTAGTAAGATTGAGGCTCTACAGAAGAAAGGTCTTCCTGGTCTGAAGGTAATCAATGAAAAATTGATGACACTCCCAGACTACAAGAAGAGACTGGCCTATGTGGCTAAGGATAGTTCAAAGTTCACAGGAATTCAAGGCAGCATCACTGGAAAGGCATTTCTAGATGAACTTTAGTGGGACATCAGTATTCAGCATGAGATTCGATACATCTTCGTCACCAAACCTACCTTTGCCAAGTACACAGAAATGGACGAAGTGTATCGAAGGCTACTCAAAGTCAACGTGCCCAGTCATCTTCGATGGGAGGAACTCTGTGATCTGATCGAGTAGCAGATGATTTGTCCCAACCCAGTCATTTGTCCAGTCAGATGAGGTCGTGTAGAGGCTTCATCAACGGCCCACCCAGAAATTAGCATGCAGTTACACCACATCATCAAGTAGTTCCTAGATTTGTGAAATTTGTTAAGTTAGTTAGGCTAAAAACAGATTTAGCACGTCCTGGTCATTAATGACAGGATCATTCGTAATTTTGAGTTATAAATACTTCATCTTTTGAAGTATTGAGGGTTGTTGATCTTCACACCCTGCAAGCTATCAGATTGTAATATTTTTGAAGAGATCTTCCATTAATACAACGAGGCACTTTTACAGGATTCTTGTGTGTATTCACTGGTGATGTTGTTCTCTCTAAGTTAAATGTTATTCTCATTTTTTTATCATACTGTTTTCTAAATCTAATCTTTGGAAGTAACGAAAGTTGCAAGATTTATCTCGTATACCCTGTTTCTGACTCAAAAGGTTTAAGTGTCAATCTTCTCATTTTACAATAAAGAAATTCTTAATTGCTTCTTTGTTGTAATTGTCTTTCTCATCTTTTCTGCTATTCCTCATTTACGCTACCAAAGAATCCAGTGATTATATTATCTCGCCCTGTGAAAGGTTCCTTTGTTTTTTCTGGTTTGGATTTCATCTTAATGACACGGACCCCATAGCCCAATGGATGTGTAAACTATCTCAACCAACTCAACAACACTACGACACAAGATTGACTTATCTATTTATCTAGCCTAATATTTAAAATTTTTGAAACCTATCTGAATCAATATAGAGAGATCCCTCTCTGAAGTTGGAAGGGCTAGATCCCAGCTTCAAAAGCGGTTGGATAAGGTTACCTCTCGTAGATTTCTCCTTTCTAACAACCTCTTGTAAATTTACAGAGCGCTAACATAGTGGCGACTCCACTGGGGAGAGAACAGAACTAAAAATTTATAACTTCACGTTTTCTTTTCCCTAAGAAGAAAGTTTGTTCTTGAAAATATTGCAAATTTGAGAAGAAAGTAATGTTTAGAGGTTGATTAAAATTTCTACATATTATTTTCAGACTCATAAAACTAAAAAGTATATATATATATATATAAATCAAAAATAAATATGGCTCCTAAGAAAGTTTATACTCGATCTCATCCAGACCCAGAACCTGTGATAGTAACAGATAACCCAGAGCAGTTGCTCAGGAAAAATATCATAGCTGAAGGTTCAGTAAGTCATACTCCCTTTCATAAGTCCCTTTCTTGTTCAGGAGAGCTCATTACCTTACAAAAACCTGACTTTGACACCCCTTTCGAACAAAGCCTGGTTAGGACAAGATCTGACAGTTTTGTAACTGAATTCATTTTGGACCCAACCATTTTACAACCCCGGACTCCTGAAGTTCTATCTCCCACTGCTAAACCGCGAACCACTCCCTCGGTGTTGGCTAGTCCCTCCTCATCCTCATCTTCCGTCACTACCTCGCCTATCATCCAGTTTGTTATCCCACCTCCTCCACCTATCATGGAATCTAGGTATGATCCCTTAGTGTTGGTCACGCCCCTTCATGCCATGCCCCAAGACTATCAAACGAGACTCCCACAGTTCAATGGGATAGGACCTCTGAACGCCCAACAACACGTTGATAAAATGAATGGTTATTTTGACCTGCACAAAGTAGATGAGGCTGACGTTCAAATGAGATTGTTTGCCCAGAGTTTGACAGGTGACATTAAAAAATGGTATAAAGTTTTACATGCCGCCTCAATCCTTGACCTTACTGCATTTCAAGGAAGTTTTCTAGACAGATGGGAGGTAAAGAAAAACCCTCTCTAAATATTGTCACAATATGAAAATATTAGAAGAAATCAAGGTGAGTCAGTACAAGATTACTGCACTCATTTCAATAACCTGTACAATGTAATCCCGGCCGAAATCAAACCTCTACAGGGTTTGGCATTGATAAAATTCCCTGATGGTTTTGATGCCGATATTCCATACCAACTAAGGGAAAGAAATTCTACCACCCTGGAGGACATGCAGAAAAGCGCAATAAGTGTAGAATCCAATTTGTTAGCAAAAAGGGCACGACATAGGTCAGAGAGGAGAGTCACAATTAAAGAGGAACCTTCCACATCAACCTCGGATTCCAAACTATATTCCTTGGCCAGAGCGATGGAAAGAATGATGGAAAGACTTACTGTTTCAGAAATAAATCCTCCAAGAGAAAACCCACCAGCTCCTCCAGTTTGGAATCCTAACTTCAGGAGAAACCCTCCTCAAATCAGATAGAGAGATCCTAGGGTTCAAAGAGAGCAGAGAGGTCCGGATCAACAGATCAGACCTCCCCTACAAGAAAATTATGCTAATGAAGGGGAGGAAGTGATTGAGGAACTAGAGGATACCCACATAAATATCATGGACATTCACGATAATGAAGTTATTTTCCTTACCCAAGAAGAGAAATAACTCTTTCTTCTAAATCAAACAAAAGTAAGTGAAGAAGCTGAAGATGCTGAACAACAGGCATTCGAAAATTCCATTCTGGAGGTACACCGACAGTACAATCTGCGGAGTAAAAAGACAGAAGGGAGTTCCCAAAAAAAGACGATTGAAACGAAGAAGGTAGTTGAAACCAAGAAAGCCTCTGAGCCATCTGCCGAGAAGATTCCAGAGAAGAGTATTGTCAAAGTTCCCGCGAAAAGAAAACTTACTATTCTGAAAAGATCGTCGCAGCCTAAGGTTTCATCAATTAATCAACCAAGTACTTCTGTCCAGAAGAATGTGGTAGACAAACCAGAATTGATGAGCCAAATAAGAGTCCCTACACCTTTTATCCTCGAAGGGGAATTAGCCAAAGTAAAAATCCTCATTCCACTTTCTGAGTTGATGAACAAAGATGCTTATCGTTCACAAGTGATTAAAGCACTGAACTTTGAGCCTAATATAGGTACGAAAGCCTTAACCGTTGGATCAGAAAATCATTTAGATATTGTGAACCTTACATATGATCAACCTGAACTTTTGTTCGGACCTGAAGTGGATGGCCGAGATGATAATGGTGATGTCGCTCCTTTTTACATCAGTCTAAATATACATGACCTGATCTTGCATAATGTTATGCTGGATTCGGGTGCTTCCCACAATCTGATGCCTAAAGCAGTAATGGAGAAACTGGGACTGGAGGTCACCAGACCTTACAAGGGTTTACACTCATTCGACTCCAGTAAAGTTAGATGTATTGGTTTGATCAAGGACCTATGTATCACCCTAGTTCGGATTCCTGCAAAGAGCATGGTCATGGATGTGGTGGTTGCAGACATTCCCTTGAAATATGGAATGTTTTTATCCCAGACTTTGGGGGATAAGTTGAGAGGTACCCTACAGCTAGACATGTCGTATGCCACTATCCCAGTTTTCAGGCAACAAAGAAGGTTATACAGAGAAACATTGATGAAATACATGGTCAGTAGCCAAGAAAAACCACACAACTATCCTCTTTACTCTGCGCATTCTGACTTGGATTCTTTTATCCTGTATAACGATGGTGACACGGAGGAACAAATCACCCAACTGGAAGAAGATACATCTGGTCCGGATGGAGACCAAGAAATGATTGAGGTAACAAGGAAGAAAAACATGATAACTGAAGAATTATCGGTAGATTTCTGGAGCATGGATTTTGATGGAGTAGTAAGCAAAGAAGGAGCCGGAGCGGGAGTTTGGATGCACAACCACAGAACCAGGTATTCAGAAAATCATTCTTACAAATTAAATTTCTAGTTCACTAACAATATTGCCGAGTATGAAGCCTTGATGCTCGGTCTGAAGCTTCTGAAAAGAGTTGGTGCCAAACAAATTATGGTAAGAGGTGATTCTGAGTTAATAATCAAGAAAATTAAAGGTGATTATGTTGCGAAACATCCCCATCTTAGAGATTATAGGAATGTTGTTCTTGATGCCCTTAGATGTTTCACTGAAGTTGATTTGCAGGTAATGCCTAGGGGACAAAACATTTTGGCAGACGGATTGGCTACGTCAGCAGCCACATGTAAGATTCCTTTCCGCTCGACCCGCCCATACACGATAGAGGTGAAGTGCAGACCAACCATTCCCGACAATATCAGGTACTGGCAAGTGTTTGGTAATGATGATCAAATTGAAGACTTTTTGCAGTGTAAAAATGATTTTGAATGTACAAATATAGATTTAGAGAACGAAGATGAAAATGTAAATAGATATGATTTTGAAAATGATAGTGTAAATAGCGTAGATTCAGGAGAATTAGGTGATGATGAGATGGAGACTGATATTCTGCATTTGAAAAGTAATGTTTTACCTAGGGGTCTGGTTCCTTTAGAGGACTTGTTCAATTTTAACGATGTAGCCAAAAAACCAAAATTTGAAGCCAGTGGACAAGAAGTAGAAGATTGTAATATAGGGACAGAAGAGAAACCCAGGATGGTCAAGTTGTCCAAATCATTACCCCCTAAGCAAAAACTCAAATACATTGAGCTATTCAAAGAATATTCAGATGTCTTTGCCTGGGGTTATGAGGATTTAAAATCTTATGATACCAGCATCATACAACACAGGATTCCAATAAAAGAAGACCAAAAACCATTCAGACAGAAAATTAGGAGAATAAATCCCAAGTTACTCCCTCTGATAGAAAGGAAATCAAAAAAATGTACGATGCCAAAATCATAGTCCCACTACATTTTTCCAAATGGGTCTCAAATTTGGTCCCGACACGTAAGAAATCTAGGGAAATCAGGATTTTCATTGATTTCCGAAATCTGAATAAGGTTTCCCTGAAGGACAATTACCCCTTGCCAAAAATGGACCACATACTACAAAGGGTAGTTGGATCCAGTCGAATCTCTTTGCTAGACGGCTTCTTGGGTTATAATCAGGTCCTCGTTCACCCAGATGACCAAGAAAAAACCGCTTTCACTACACCATGGGGCACTTTCATGTATGTGAAAATGCCCTTTGGTCTGATGAACGCCAGAGCCACTTTCCAGAGAGAGATGGACATCACCTTTGTGGAAGAGTTAGGTAAATTTATCGTCATCTATCTGGACGACGTAACTATGTTTTCCCAGTCTGATGACGAGCACCTGAGGCATCTCAGACGAGTCTTTGAGAAGTGCAGGAGGGTTGAGATTTCTTTAAATCCTAAGAAAATCCTTTTTGGACTAGAGGAAGGCAAAATTATAGGGCACATAATCTCCAAGGATGGAATCAAAATAGACCCCAGCAGGATCGAAGCCATACAAAAATTAGAACACCCAAGAAACATCAAAGAATTACAGTCTTTTATTGGAAAAATAAATTTTCTATGAAGATTCATACCCTATCTGGCAGAGCTCCTCAGAAACATTAAAAATATGTTAAAAAAGGATGTAAAAATAAAATGGGACACCGAGTCCAGGAAGTCTTTCAAACAAGTCAAACGAGCACTCATAGAAGCCCCCGTTTTGATCAGTCCTGATTTTACCAAGGATTTCTATCTTTTTTCTTTCGCCTCCGAACATACCATTGCAGTGGTATTATTACAGAAGAACAACGAAGGGTATGAAAAACCCATAGCTTTCTTCAGTAAAGCATTAAGAGATGCTTCTTTGAATTACAAGATAATGGAGAAACAGGTTGTTGCCTTGGTAAAGGCCATAAAATATTTTAGGGTCTACATTCTCCATTCCCACACCATTGCATATGTTCTGAATGCGGTAGTAAAAGACATTTTGACCCAGGACAATCCGGATGGAAGAAGAGGAAAATGGATTGTTGTCATTTGAGAATATGACATAGAGATTAATCCTACGAAACTAATTAAAGGTCAAGGCCTAGCTAAATTAATGGTTGAATCTAATTTCCATGCTCTTGACATTAATTTCCTAGCTGTAGCAGATGAACAGGGCGAGATGGTGACTCCAAGCGTGAGAGAGGTATTTCTCAACTCTCCATGGTACGTAGACCTTATATTTGTTTTGCATAATCTACAAGCTCCCCCTGGTTTGACTAAGACTAAAGATATATTTCTGAAGTTGAAAGCATTAAAATATTGTATTCTAGAAGGCAATCTATATTGGAAAGATCCTGGAGGTATTCTATTAAATTGTTTATTGAAAGATGAAGCTGACAAAGTGATACAAGAGTTTCATGCAGGAGAATGTGGTGGCCATCTGAACTGGAAGGTCACAGCCAACAAAATCCTCAGAGTCGGTTTCTATTGGTCCACCCTATTCGCTGATGTACATCGTACAGTGACCGCATGTCATCAATGTCAGCTATTTGAAGGAAAAAGGAAACTCCTCCCTCTACCCCTGAAACCGATCTCAGTTGAAGCCCCTTTTCAACAATGGGGGTTGGACTTCATTGGAGAAATACAACCCCCTTCTTCAGGCCAGCACAGGTGGATTCTCACTGCCACAAATTATTTTACCAAATGGATCAAAGTAGTACCAAGCAAGCAAGCCACTGATTCTATTATTGTCAAATTCCTTGAAAATAATATATTGTCTCATTTTGGATGTCCTAGAAAGATTATAAATGATAATGCAGCTGCTTTTCGGTCGAAGAAACTCATAGATTTCTACAACCAGTATCACATTGGTTTGGGACATTCCACAACTTACTACCCTTATGGGAATGGGCTGACGAAATATTCAAACAAAACCCTGGTGAACATCATCAAGAAGACGTTGCAGGAAAACAAGAAATCATGGCATAACAAGTTGGTGTTCGCATTATGGGCTGACAAAATGGCCACCAAAAGGTCAATCAGTATGTCACCATATCAACTGGTCTATGGCACAGAAGCAGTTTTCCCCACTTCCTTAGGAGTCCATGTCATGAAGTTGCTTCAAGACGTACAAGTCGAGCCAAATGACTCACAGAGAAGGATCAACCAGATGATCCATTTGCAGCAGTCTAGGGAAGAGATTTTCAACAAGACTCGGGTAGTCCAAGAAAGCATCAAGAAGATTTTTGACAAAAGAACCAAGGAAGATGATTTTGAGCTAGGAGATTTGGTGTTGAGATGGGACGCCAGAAATGAATACAAGGGAAAACATGGAAAATTTGACAGTCTGTGGAGAGGACCATACATGATTCAAGCATTCAGGGGAAACAACGCTGATGGGACAAATCTACCAGGAGGACCTATAAATGGCAGAATGTTGAAGCATTATGTGTCGCCTCAGTAGAGACTCAAGTTTTCACTCACCATTGTACATACCATTTGTTATTTTTCACCTGCATTTTCTGAGTGAATAACATGAGTCAGTTGGTTGAAGCACGAAGAGAAGGCCCCAAGCTGCTGACCTCTGTTCTTCCATTTTTTGAGAATAATACCAATCAATCAACGAAGGCTACTAGGCAGAAATTTTCAGAATGACAGGAACCAGGATTCTTGGCATTTCACAGGGAAAGTACCATCCCCAGGTGGAGCCGTTGTTATCACCCTATAAGTTATAGGATCAACTGGTGACTAGAATATTATCTATCTTTAGTGTTTTTGTTGACAAATGATTTTTCATTCTATAAATAATTTGAAAAAGAAAAAAGGAAAGAAAAAAAAAGAAAAGAAAAAAGAAAAAAAGAAAGAAAAAGAAGAGGGCATAAAAGAATTTCAATAAAAGCCCCATGCAATAATAGTAACTTGGTCCATACCTTTCAAGCATGGCCAAGTTCTCTTTAAATTGATGTTGATAGGGTTAGTGAATAAGTTTGGCTAAACCGTTTAATCTTAGCCAAAATGTATAGGTTAGATTAGTGAATAAATCTGGCCAGACTGTCTAATCTTGGTTAGATAGCCCCAGGGTAGAGTAAATTCTTAACCCAACAATTTAATCTAGGTTAATTGTCATAGAAAACCAGGTTAGAGTATAGGCTAGTGTCTTTATTTCAATAAAACTAGCTTGATGATCAATGTTACACCATGATTTGGATACCTAAAATATTGTTTGATTAACCCCTTGGTGGTGCAGACATGAAAAAGCCTTGGAAAAACCCTTGAAATGCACTTATCCTAAGTCTCTCGGCGCATGTATTTTTCGCGCCCTCACTTATGATCCACTCATCTATCAATGGTCCAGATGAATGCAGGCAGATCTACAGTGAATAGATCTTTCCGGACCCCCCCTCGACCGTTCTATCTTTAACCAAGGGGGGGGGGGTCCAGAATTGCTAATAAGACCCGCACACATCTGGATGGCTTAGGTTTAAGCACGCAGATCTACGGTCAACATTGGATTCTGGACCCCCCGTATGTTCTACCTTTAATGGAGGGGGGGGTTCAGAATGTGTCATAAACAACACGCATAGATCTGCGGCCAATAAGCAAGTGCACAAATCAACGGCTCAAGGTGTTTTTCGGACCCCCCCCCAACTGATCTGTTTTTAACTAAGGGGGGGGGGGGTCCGGAATGGAATCTTTTCTCTATCAAGCCCCTATCTATACGTGGCATTGATCTATCGGTCCTGAGTCCCATCACCTCCTACGGACTGACATACCTTCGTCACCTCCTGATGTCATCATCCACGTTTCCCGAAAGAGTCACGTGCCATAATTTTTGTCAGTCCTTCCCCCCCATTCTCTCGTGGAAAGCCCCCTCACCATGATCATTACCCCAATCAGTAACCACCACGTCACCCATATGTATCCCTCAGTCATTGTCACCTGTCATCTCACACTCTAAGTGATCCATTGGCCATTTATTACTGGATAACCTATTCGTTAACCAGTTGACCTGTCTCCCGCGCCCAACGGACACCCGTTTACTCAAAACTACCCTCACTCTTCCTATTTTCACCATTCACCCACTCATCGCACCGGAGAAATTTACACCGTTTTCTCCTCCGTCATAGTCAGTTGCCCTCATCCACAGTCATCCCCGCTAACTTTGTTTTTCTTGCAGGTATTGTTGCAGTAATGGCGCCAAAGTCCAAACAAGCAGAAGGAGAGGAGAATCCATTTCTCCCGCCTCCTATCGACCTTGACAGGATCCCACTGGTTGATAAAGACCGCTTAATTGCAGATACAAAGTGCGATTTTTATTTCACAGACATTTAGTCGTGGCTTAAGGAAGTTTTCCTGGACCAGAGTGACGAAATTGGACTCTGGAAGTCCAACTTACCCCTATATCTTTTTCCCCAGATTCACCCTTTTCCATATTTTTCCCTCAAGTGCCAATCCCACTACATTCCCGAGCAAAGAGTCATCGTCTCCTCATCCAGAGATATTTTGTTCCTCATCACCCCTGAATCCATCGACCAAATGATGCAAATCCCTCGAGCTGACTCTGCATCACCCTTCAACCTGGAAATTCTTAGATAATTATACCAGAAAATGACCTTCCCCCAAAGAGCTCAAATATTTGAGCTTTTCCTCCCACCATCTGCTCAATTTCCCTCCACAAATCCTCCTTATCCTTCTTCCATGTTTTTGACTAAAGGAAACCAGATCATCTCGTCCCTATGTGCCTTGTTAGGATACTTTTCAGATCAGTGGGTAGATGAACCCATTCTGGGATTTTTATCCATCTTCTCTACCGATGAGAAGCCCACCACCCAGTTTGACTTCAACACGTTCCTGGCGAACAATATTCACGAACAGTTTGTAAATTTCTCCACGGAAGGCATGTTTCGGTACTCATCCATATTGGCGTACTTGTTTGTTTTCTTCTAAGTGGACAAATTCATTTTTTCCATGCAGAAGATGGATGGAGATGGTAGACCCCAGGCAGTGACTGCATGGACCACCTTTCTCAAGCTTAACTCCACAGAGTTCATTTTCATGGAGTTCATTGATCAATTCTACCACCTAGTGGTAAGTATGCTTAGCGGCAGGCCCGAGCCTCGGATAAATGATGAAGTTCATGTTGGGGTCCTATAATTATAGGTAACTCGAATCTTCGACTGTTGATTTGGCATTTCTTTCGTGATGAAAAAGTCCTGACTCAGGTGATTTCGCTTCCTCCTTCCATTCTCATCACTAAATTACCCATCACCCTACAGTATCCCTCATACACATTGCGCCCTCACTCCCTTGTCCTGTGGCCCCATTGACTACTTTTCCCGCCACCGATCCATGCATAAACCGACTTAGGCTAAAAACATTAAGTTAATAATGCTAGCAATAAAGTTAGTTAGATTAAAAAAGTAAGGTTAGTATAGGTTAAACTAATAAATAAATAACTATTTATTAATTAATTAATTATTAATTAATTAATTATTAACTAAATTAATACCTAAGTTAGTAATTAGGTTAGTTTTTAGATTAAATAAAACATTAATAAAACATATAAAAATCAAATATAAAAATGGAATATGTTAAAAATATAAAACATATTATAATAAGTTTTATAATATATAAAACAAAACAAATATAATAAAACATTAAAACATAAAACAATAAAACAAAATTGTCCCCGAGGTATAGGACAGTCGGTGATGGAGTGTGTTGTTAAGCCACTCAGTGATGTTAAAGTCACCGGTTCAAAACCTGCGGGGAAAAAAAATCCAACCATGTTAAGGGTTGGTGTGGCTCAGGCCGGGTGCGATCCCCGGGTTATTTTGACGGCTTAGATGCCCCTGAGTCGCGGTTTCTCAAGCCACAGGTTAATCGCGTAGCCAACAGGTCCCGCACAAATTAACAAACAAAAAAAAAACAATAAAACAAAATTAAAAAACCAATGTAACTCATAAAACACATAAATAAAAAGAAATATTAAAAAACAATTAAAAACTAAAAAAAACCAAAAATAAACTATCCTAAGTCTACCCTACCCCCTACCTACATCACTTTCCACTCACCCCCACCTCACGTCACACTCCATTCCCCCTCACCCACCTTACATCACACTCCACTCACTCCCCTCACACCTCACCTCACGTCACCTTCCACTCAAACATGCAAACTCCCGCTCATATTCCATACACCCGCGCCCCATCCATTTCACATCAAATAATCAAACAGCTCATAAACTTTCCGGACCCCCCTCACCTTCCGGGATTTAACGAGGGGGGGGGTCCGGAATTTGAATTAATAATCATGCAGATCTGGACGGTCCTGGAGTGAGCACCTAGATCAACGGTCTAGATTTAATTCTGGACCCCCCCGTGCGTTCTACATTTAATGAGGGGGGGGGGGTCCGGAATACCGCCCCCCGAAGAAAAACCACTTTTCTAAAAAATTTACCATTTTTTCCTATTTTACCACGTCTTCTTCCAGATCGATTTTTGGGAAAACGGAGATGGATTTTGAAAATCCGAGAGACTTTTTGGCTCAGCACAGGCTGAAGAACAAAAAAATCTCTCAGTTTTTGCAGTGGAGTTAAGAGCAGGGAGAATCGAATACATCTTCAAGGCCTATTTTTCCAAATTTTCAATTTTTCGTTTCAGTCCCGATCTTGCAGGAGCTGTTACGGCCAGCTGGGGACGAATTTGGTGAAACCAAAGGAGGTTTTTGTCCATAACATTCCCATCTACAATAACCTATTTCATTTTTCTCCCAGGTGTCATAATTGAAGATAAAATCACGTCTGATCATACCCCTTTTTCCGTAGAAAACCGGTCCATCTTTCATGGCAGAAAGCTCCAAAATTTTTGGGAGTGGTGGCTATTTTTGGCCAAGGCGGTTAAACCGACTTCCAGAAATTATTGGGATGATCTATCCTATTTATTCAGATGTTTTTAATGTAAAATGGTTCAACTTGTGAGGTTCCTGGACTGGACTGTGGGTTATGTATGACCAGAAGACCTTTTTCTTCTCTGTAATTTTGAGATGAGCAATCAACAATGAACATGTTTTCTTTTACAGGATTCCTGTGTGGTGATATTGGTGGTGTTTTTCTCTGTTTAATGTTTTTCCTGTGATCATTGTGCTTGTTTTCAGTTCTTATTATCAGAAGGAAAGTAATAGAAGCATAATTTATCAGCAGATACTCTGCCTCTAATCTTTTGATGATCTTTATGTTTTCTGCTAAAGCTTAGTTCAGGAATTCTTAGCTGCTCCTATGCCTAGATTTTATCTCCCCTATTTCTTCCTCAAATCAATACCATTAAAACTCAATTCGATCCAATATTTCCGCTACCTTTCCCTGTGAAAGAACTTTGTCCAGAGCTGAGAGTGAATCACCTTGTTTAAAGCGCAAACCCCATTTGCCCAATGGCCCTCCTTGCTGTTCCAAAACAATCATTTAAAAACCCCAACCCATGTTCTTCATAACTAGCCTAATACTTCTTCAAACAATGCTATATCAAACAGAGAGATCCCTCTCTGAGTCTTGGAGGGCTAGATCCAAGACTCGAAGTGGTTTTGATGTTGCCTCTGTGACTGCCTTACAGCCTTGGGCAAATTATAGAGTGCTAACATAATGGTGACTCCATTGGGGACTTTCCCCAGTAGTACATTTCAAAGATCCAGATCTGATCATTGATGGTGGATAGTGACCAGACACAAGAAGGCTGAGATCATTCACCTGGCGAATCCAATCATCTCCAGACAGTGCCAGCTCGAAGACTCCACTGGAGGAAGAACCTGAAGCATGACCAAGTAGCCTAGAAAGACCAGGTATTCAAGCTCAAATTGCATTCAAGACATATTTGGTTTCATCTGCAATTACTTTGTCTCTTATCATGATCCTGGTCTAGAGTATATTGTTGAAATTCAGGATGACCATTTTCAGCCTGAAGAGCCCCCAGAGATTAAACCCCAAATTGTAGATTATGCACATGCTCTTACACCTGTGCACATCCCAGATGCACCTGTAGAAACCCTAGTGAGACATAAGCCTCCTTATTTGTCTCCTACTCTTGCTAAACCTCTGGATGGTTGTAAGCCCCTTGCTTCATCTCCTGTGCTTGCAAAAGTCCCAGACTGATACCAGCCTCTAGATTTTCCTCCCATTCTCCATGACCTCCCTATCAATTACATCAATCATCTGCCTAGGTTTGATGGAGAAAATGGGAAGATCACTGCTGAAAAGCATATTCAAAACCTTGAGGATTTCCTTGACCTTTATGAGGTTGAAGATGATGATGTCTCTATCAGGATGTTTGCTCTGTCCTTGGGAGGTAAAGTTAAAGATTGGTTTAAGAACCTTCCAGCTGCCAGCATCATAAATTTTAATCAATTTATGCAAGTTTTCCTAGATAGATGGGTGGTCATGAGAAATGTTTTCCTCCTCCTAGAAGAGTATGACCACTTGAAAAGAAAGCCAGGGGAGACAATACATCAGTTTTCATCTAGATTCAATAAGGTGTATCTGTTATGGGACAAATCCGTAGGTGCGGACACTAACCAATCTCCCTAGATCCACCTGGTATCTAGAACAAAACAGGACAGAATACTACTCTTTCCCTATATCTAGTCTATCGAATGAACTAAGAGGTAAGGGTTATGGACATACCTTATGAACGCTCTCCTTAGATCTCTATTGTTCCAAGCTTTGCTCCGATGCTCTAGTCCCGTCCAGATCACAACAAAACGAACCAATCGAAGTAAAGGCAGATTAAAATATTCAATGACTAGTCTATACATGTGATCAAGGAATCATGTAATAAAGTGACATCATCTTTATGGGAAAGGAACGTATTGTTGTATTAGATTAATTGAAAGTGAAACTTACAACCTGAGCCTTGATGTCATAGGTCTCCTTTCGATGGCTTCCAGTTCTGACACACAGACTTGCTCATGCATGAAGAAAATCAACTACTTATGATGACGTTGCTATCGTCTCTTGTTGTTGTAGCATCAATCCTCCACACAGTCTTGCACTGATTCTCTAATCAATCTCTTGCTAACTTGTTGTTTGCTCAACTTCTATTCTATTAACCCTTTCCATGAGCAATCTCTTCAATATATAGGAAGATATAGATTAGTTACTTGGATAGAGAATGATCCCAAGATATCTGGAATGACAGTACTTGAGTAACCACTCGAAAGCCAACTCACCCTTCTAGAAGATTCCCTTCTAGAAGATTCGAGATCTTTATATTTTTCCTCTTCAAAATCATGTTCGCACCCTAACCTTGAGTACAGTGCGAGAAGTTCGCACCCCATCTTAAAGCAGCATGCGGGAATTTAGCATTCTCGCAGGTGAATATATAAGCAGCCTGTGAACATGTCTCAAAATGTGAATTCTGGAAGAAGACAACTGTAACTTTTCTCATGAAAGTATTCTTGGTAAAGAGCTTGATTTTCCATTATCATGATATCATCATGACATCATCACAATGACCAAATTTGTGGATAATAGAATGCCCCCCAAAGTCTGAGAGTGGAACCAGTGACAGTTGATAGACTTTGTAAGCTGCATGTGTGTGTCAAGAACCAAAAGCACATCTAATCAGAGACCTGCAAACATCCAAGCATCAGCAGAATATCATGTATATCAATTCCGAGGTAGGCATTCCCATACTCAGATCATA
>ML779036.1:1354890-1374738 GCA_009831015.1 Picea engelmannii
CAACCCATGTTCTTCATAACTAGCCTAATACTTCTTCAAACAAAGCTATATCAGACAGAGAGATCCCTCTCTGAGTCTTGGAGGGCTAGATCCAAGACTCGAAGTGGTTTTGATGTTGCCTCTGTGACTGCCTTACAGCCTTGTGAAAATTACAGAGTGCTAACAATTCATAGGGTCCTGCATATCTCGGATCACACAAAGACAGGTGATTGGTATTTATACCAAAATCACATTGAGATTAGAGTATACGGGTACGAGTTGGCACCGTATAAGTTGCCCAAATACCTGCCTATCAGAATTTTTGCTTTAGAATATATAAGGAAGATGATAAAGTCTAATGGTATCTATTTTGTGTCACTAAAGAAAAAGCAATAGCTCAGAATCAAAGGGCAGATTGGCTCTTTCATCTGCAACAATCGTGGCACTGGAGAAGAAGCAGACAGGATGCTAAATGAAATGAAGTTCTTCACGAGTTTCCCATGGAATTACGATCCTTGTGGGATTATCTCTGAGATGAGAGTGAAAAACAAGAACATCCCTTATTCCCACGAAGCTAGGCCTGAAGTCGATAAATTTGCAAACCAGACAGCCTGGGAACCTAGTACCTTGGTCGAAGAAGAACAGCAGGATCCCCCGGCCATTGTATCTCAAACAACCACACCACAGGTTCTGAAAGAGAAAAGGCCTAGGCAGGATTTATCTTCGCCTATCACTGAGGTATCATCAGAAGAATTCCAGTTGCATACTAAGAGGCCTAAGACCATTTCAGTTCCTGGCCCGACTGGGGAAAAAGAAGCCCTGTCTACTACAGTGACCAAGGTTGATAGACCACCCCTCGGTGCAAGCCTCCAGCGTGTCATAACCTCAACATTGCCGAGGAAATCCACAGATTCTCCATCGACCACCCAACCAGGCAAGGTAGGACCGAAGCTGAGTATCTTTGAAAAATATGAGCTGATCAAGAAAAGAAACCAGACCCTGACTAGCAGCACTAGCACCCAGTTCTGGAAGTAGACGTTGACTGCACAACATAGGCTGCTATCGACATTCGACACCGAGAAGGGTAGAATTCATATGGAATTCCTCCAGGCACATGTGCCAGATCCAAAGGTGATCACTGATTACAAAAGGGCCACCTTTGAATTCCAGATGAAGGATGTGCATCCAGCTGATCAGATGGATCTGCACAAGAAAACGGGGGAAATGGTCTTTTATATGCTAGCGCATGCTTCCACTACTATGTCCAAATTGCAAGTGTCCCTGAACAATGTTCAAACACAATTGAAGTTGGAGAAGATATCGTCCTTTGCCAAGGACAACAGGATCAAGACTTTGGAGGAACTGGTCCTCAAGATCAGTTACGATCCTTTGAACGTGAAAGAAGTCGAGGAGATGATTAAGAAGAAGAATGTTGACATAGCCTCCTTAAGGAAAAAATTGAAACTCTCACCCACAGAGGATTCGCAGGCGAAGGAAATAGCAGAGAAAGAAGGAGAAAAAGATGAAATACTCAAGCTACTCATGGAGCAGAATGCACAGCTAAAGGAAATGGAAGCTGAGATGGAGAATATAGTAAAAGAGAAAGAACAACTGAAGCCAATGGAAGTCATTCCATTGAGGGCCATTCCAATTTCGGGAGTGAGCACAGCATCAGTGACAAAAGTCCCATCCGCTACTCCATTGACATCCCTGGAAAAGACAGCCGACCTGGCTAAGTCTATGGAAAATATGAACCTGCAGGAAATAGAGATCAGTAGGCTCAAAAAGGATATTGAGAAGCTTCAGGAACTCAAATCTTCCTTTCAGATCAGCCTCTCCAAGGAAAACTAGGTGACAGATCAGCTCAAACAAGAGTTACAACAGCTCCGGAAGCAAACAGTGGCAGGAAACATTTTGGCCGAGGTTAAAGAAAGTGTATGGACAGACATCACCAAGTCCATGAACGAGATATGGCCCATGATACAGATCATGTTTGAGCAGAATGAATTGGTGCAGAGAAGAAAATAGGCCATTGAGAAGATCATATCAGAATTGGGAGAGATGCCAACATAGGCGAACGAGATCATCAAGTTCCTAAATTATAAGACCAGGGAGGAGCTGAAAATTGAAGACAGAACTGAGACCATCCTTGAGGTCAAAAGATTTTTGACCAAGAGAGGATTAATGCTTCAGCCGGAAGAAAAGTTTTAGGCCATGGACCTAGGGGTACAAAGATTTTTTAGTAAGATTGAGGATCTACGGAAGAAAGGTCTTCCTGGTCTGAAGGTAATCAATGACAAATTGATGACACTCCCAGACTATAAGAAGAGACTGGCCGATGTGGCTAAGGATAGTTCAAAGTTCACAGGAATTCAAGGAAGCATCACTGGCAAGGAATTTCTAGATGCACTTCAGTGGGACATCAGTATTCAGCATGAGATTCGATACATCTTCGTCACCAAACCTACCTTCACCAAGTACACAGAAATGGACGAAGTGTATCGAAGGCTACTCAAAGTCAACGTGCCCAGTCATCTTCGATGGGAGGAACTCTGTGATCTGATCAAGTAGCAGATGAGCTTTCCCAGCCCAAGCATTTGTCCAGTCAGATGAGGTCGTGTAGAGGCTTCATCAACGACCCACCCAAAAATCAGCATGCAGTTACACCACATCATCAAGCAGTTCCTAGATTTATGAAATTTGTTAAGTTAGTTAGGATAAAAATAGATTTAGCACGTCCTGGTCATTAATGACATGATTGTTCGTAATTTTGAGTTATAAATACTTCATCTTTCAAGGTATTGAGGGTTGTTGATCTTCACACCCTGCAAGCTATCAGATTGTAATATTTTTGATGAGATCTTCCATTAATACAAAGAGGCACTTTTACAGGATTCTTGCGTGTATTCACTGGTGATGTTGTTCTCTCTAAGTTAAATGTTATTCTCATTTTGTTATCATACTGTTTTCTAAATATAATCTTTGGAAGTAACGAAAGTTGCAAGATTTATCTCGTATACCCTGTTTCTGACTCAAAAGGTTTAAGTGTCGATCTTCTCATTTTACAATAAAGAAATTCTTAATTGCTTCTTTGTTGTAATTGTCTTTCTCATCTTTTCTGCTATTCCTCATTTATTCTACCAAAGAATCCAGTGATTATATTATCTCGCCCTGTGAAAGGTTCCTTTGTTTTTTCTGGTTTGGATTTCATCTTAATGACACAGACCCCATAGCCCAATGGATGTGTAAACTATCTCAACCAACTCAACAACACTACGGCACAAGATTGACTTATCTATTTATCTAGCCTAATATTTAAAAGTTTTGAAACCTATCTGAATCAATATAGAGAGATCCCTCTCTGAAGTTGGAAGGGCTAGATCCCAGCTTCAAAAGAGGTTGGATAAAGTTACCTCTCGTAGATTTCTCCTTCCTAACAACCTCTTGGAAATTTACAGAGCGCTAACACCCTATAAGCTAGAAAGACTGTATTTTTTTGTCAAGAGATCTTCCAGTAATACGAAGGGACGTTTTATAGGATTCTCGCGTGTTGTTCATTGGTGATCTTATTCTTTTCTATGTTAAATGTTTTTCTCTCTCAGTTGTCATATTATTTTCTAATCTAATCTTTTAAAGTAGCACATGTTGCAGGATTTATCTTTGTATACCTTGTTTCCAGCTTTGATAGATATTAATGTTTATCTTTCTGATATTACAGTGAAGAAATTCTTAAATGCTTCTTTACTTTAATTGATATTCTCATATTTTATGCTTTCCATCACTATATTTCTAAAGAATCCAATGAATGCATTATCTTGCCCTGTGAAAAGAATCTTTTAGTTTCTGTTTAGATCTCTATCTTTATAATACAGACCCCATAGCCCAATGAAAGCGTAAAACCCTTTTCAGCCAACTTAACAAAAACAACAACAAAACATTCAATCTTATTTT
Organism: Picea engelmannii; assembly: GCA_009831015.1. Classification (NCBI taxonomy): domain Eukaryota; kingdom Viridiplantae; phylum Streptophyta; class Pinopsida; order Pinales; family Pinaceae; genus Picea; species Picea engelmannii. The sequence goes on from ML779036.1 coordinate 1,358,821, forward strand.
ATTTAACTAGACTAATATCTTAAAGTTAAAACATAGCTAAATCATACAGAGAGATCCCTCTTTGAAGCTGGTAGGGCTAGATTTCAGCTTCGAAGTGGTTGGATAAAGTTACCTCTTGTGAATTTCTTCTACTCTGACAACCTCTGGGAATTTACAGAGCGTTAACATAGTGGCGACCTTACTGGGGACTTGAACAAAAATTCAACCCCATGTTTTCTTTTTCCCTGAAAGAAAATTTTGTTTCTGAAAAAATTATAAATCTTAGAAAGAAATATTGTTCAGAGGTTGTTAAATGCTTGTACATAGTAATTTCGGATTCATAAAAATAAAAATTTACAAATTTACAAATCTGGCTCCTAAAAGAGCTTATACGCGATCTCACCCAGACCTGGAACTTGCGATAGCAACTGATAATCCAGAACAGTTACTCAGAAATAAGACCATTGTAAAAGATTCAGGGAGTCATAGTCCCCTTCACAGGTCCCCTTCTCTTCCAGAGGAACTTGTTGCCCTTCAAGATCTCAACTTCGACACCATCTTTGAACAAAGCCTGTTTTGAATGAAATCTGATAGCTTTGTGACTAAAGCCATTTTAGATCCAGCCGTCCTGCAACCCCGGACCCTTGAAATATTACCTTCCACTACAAAACCTCTAACCGCTCACTCTGCACCAGCTAGTCCCTCATCCTCCTCTTTTCCTGCCACCGCCCCACCTATCATTCAGGTTTCTATCCCACCCCCTCCACCTATCATGGCATCCAGATATGCTCCCTTAGTGTTGGTTTCACCTTTACATGACATGCCCCAGGACTATCAAATGAGACTCCCACAGTTTGATGGTACAGGGCCCTTGGATGCACAACAACACGTTGATAAAATGAATGACTATTTTGACTTGCAGGAAGTGGATGAAGCAGATGTTCAAATGAGAATTTTTGTGTAGAGTCTGACTGGGGATGTTAAGAAATGGTACAAAGGCTTACATGTTGCTTCAGTGGTTGACCTTACAACGTTTCAAAGAATTTTTCTGGACAGATGGGAGGTAAAGAAAAATCCTCTCCAGATCTTGTCAGAATACAAAAACATCAGAAGGAATCAAGGAGAGACAATACAAGACTACTGCACCCACTTCAACAATCTGTACAATGCGATTCCAGCTGATATTAAACCCCCACAAGGTTTGGCACTGATAAAATTCCCTGACGGTTTCAACGTTGATATGTCATATCAATTAAGGGAAAGAAACTCCACCACCCTGGAGGACATGCAGAAAAGCATGATAAGTGTACAGGCCAACCTGTTGGCTAAAAGGGAACGACAGAGGATGGAAAGGAGAGTCACGATTAAAGAGGAACCTTCCACATCTTCTTCTGATGCCAAACTAGATTCCTTAGCTAGAGMAGTGGAGAGGATGATGGAGAGACTTACTGTAACCGAAAGAAATCCTCCTAGAGAAAACCAACCTGCTCCACAAATTCAGAATCCTAACTTCAGAAGAAATCCTCCTCAAATCAGGAAGAGAGATCCTAGGGATCAAAGAGAACAGAGGGAACCTGATCAACAGATTAGACCACCCCTACAGAAAAATTATTCCGACGAGGTTGAGGAGGTAATGGAAGAATTAGAAGACACACACATAAACCTCATGGGCATCCATGATAATGAATCCATTTTCCTTACTCAAGAAGAGAAAGAACTTTTCCTTCTTTCTCAAATATAAGTGAGTGGGGAAGCCAATGAGACTGAACAACAGGCATTTGAAAATTCCATTATGGAGGTACACAGGAAGTACAATCTGTGAAGTAAAAAGACAAATAAAAATTCCCCAAAAAAGGTAACTGAAATGAAGAAAACAGTCGAAACCAAGAAAGATCTTGAGCCTTCTACCAAGAAGATCCCCGAGAAAGGTAATGCTGAAACTCCAGCAAAAAGAAACCCTACCATTTTACAAAGATCAACGCAAACTAAGGTTTCATCAACCAATCGACCAAGCATGTCTTCTTAGAAAACTATGGTGGATAGATCAGAATTGCTGAGCCAAAGAAGAGCACCCACTCCTTTCAGCCTCGAAGGGGAATTAGCCAAAGTGAAAATTCCCATTCCCCTTTCCGAGTTGATGAGTAAGGATGCTTACCGATCACAGGTGATCAAAGCATTGAGCATTGAGCCTGATATAGGCACAAAGGCCTTAACCGTTGGATCGACGAATCATTCAGACATGGTAAATCTTACCGATGATCAACCTGAACTCATGTTTGGCCCTGAAGTTGATGGTCAGACTGACACTGGTGCTGTCGCTCCATTTTACATCAGCCTTAATATACACGACCTGATTCTGCACAATGCTATGTTAGATTCGGGTGCTTCCCATAACTTGATGCCTAAAGCAGTGATGGAAAAACTAGGACTCGAGGTCACCAGACCTTACAAGGATTTACTCTCTTTTGACTCCAACAAATTTATATGTATCGAGTTGATCAAGGACTTATGCATCACCCTAGTTTAGATTCCAGCAAAAAGCATGGTTATGGATGTAGTGGTCGCGAACATTCCCCCGAAATATGGTATGTTGTTGTCCAGGTCTTGGGGGCCAAGTTGAAAGGCACATTACAGTTGGATATGTCATATGCCACCATCCCAGTATTCGGACAACAGAGAAGACTGTATAGAGAGACGCTGATGAAATATATGGTCAACAACCAGGAAAAGCCACATAATTGTCCTCTATACTCTGCTCACTCCAATCTAGATTCCTTCATCATGTATAATGATGATGATATGGGAGAACAAATCGCTCAGCTGGAAGAAGATACATTTGACCTGAACGAAGACCAAGAAATCACAGAGGAAAAAGGGAAGAAACTCGTAATAAGAGAAGAAATGCCAGCAGATTTCTAGAGCATGGATTTCGATGGAGTTGTAAGAAAAGAAGGAGCTAGAGTAGGAGTTTGGTTGCACAATCACAAATCCAGGTATTCGGAAAACCATTCTTACAAACTGAATTTTCAATGCACTAACAACATAACCGAGTATGAAGCTTTGATGCTCGGCCTGAAGTTACTAAAGAAGGTTGGTGCCAAACAAATCATGGTAAGAGGTGATTATGAATTAATTATCAAACAAATTAAAGGTGAGTATGCAGCAAAACATCCCAGGCTTAGAGATTATAGAAATGTTGTGTTGGATGCCCTTAAATGTTTCACTGAAGTTGATTTGTAGGTGATGCCTAAGGGACAGAACGTTTTAGCAGACGGGTTAGCTACGTCAGCAGCTACATGCAAGATACCTTTTCGTTCCACTCGCCCATACACTGTGGAGGTGAAGTGCAGACCGACCATCCCAGACAACATCAGATATTGGCAGGTATTTGGAAACGATGATCAAATTGAAGATTTTATACAATGTAAAAATGATTTTGAGTGTACAAACATAGACTTAGAAAATGACGATGAAAATGTGAATAAATCTATTTTTGGAAATGATAGTGTAAATAAAATAGATTCAGGAGAGTTAGGTGAAGATGAGATAGAGTCTTATGTTTTTCATTTAAAGAGTAATGTTTTTCCTAAGGGTTTAGTTCTGTTAGAAGACTTATTTAATTTTAATGATGTAGCTAAAAAACCTAAAATTAAATCCAATGGGAAAGAGGTTGAAGACGTTAACATAGGGACATAAGAGAAACCCAGGATAGTGAAACTTTCCAAATACTTACCTCCTGAGAAGAAACTCAAATACATTGAACTTTTCAAGGAATATGTGGACATGTTTTCTTTGGGATATGAAGATTTAAAATCTTATGACACGAGCATCATACAACATAGGATTCCGATAAAAGAAGATCAAAAACCTTTCAGGCAGAAACTTAGGAGAATCAATCCCAAGTTACTTCCCCTGATAGAGAAATAAATCAAAAAGATGTATGATGCTAAAATCATAGTTCCCTTATGATTTTCCAAATGGGTTTCAAATCTAGTCCCAACCCGAAAGAAAACTGGAGAAATCAGGATTTGCATTGATTTCTGAAACCTGAACAAGGTTTCCCTAAAAGACAACTACCCATTGCCAAAAATGGACCACATATTACAAAAAGTAGTTGGATCCAGCCAAATCTCCTTACTGGATGGTTTCTCAGGCTATAACCAGGTTCTCGTTCACCCAGATGACCAGGAGAAAACAACCTTCACAACACCTTGGGATACCTTCATGTATGTGAAAATGCCTTTTGGGTTGATGAACGCTGGGGCCACTTTCCAAAGAGCTATGGACATTTATTTTATGGAATAACTTGGTAGATTTATTGTCATTTATCTAGATGACGTAACTATTTATTCCCAATCCGATGATGAGCACTTACGACATCTCAGACGAGTGTTTGAGAAATGCAGGAAATTTGGGATTTCTCTTAATCCTAAGAAAATCATTTTCGGATTAGAGGAAGGTAAACTGTTGGGGCACATAATCTCTAAGGACAGAATTAAGATAGATCCCAACAGAATAGAATCCATTCAGAAACTGAAACACCCAAGGAATATCAAAGAGTTACAATCTTTCATTGGAAAAATAAACATTCTGAGAAGATTCACACCTAACTTGGCTGAGCTTCTTAGGAACATCACCAACATGTTAAAAAAAGGACACAAAAATAAAATGGGACTCTGAATCCAAGCAGTGTTTTGAACAAGTTAAACATGCACTCACACAGGCTCCAGTCTTGATCAGTCCTGACTTCACCAAGGATTTTTACCCTTTTTCTTTTGCTTATGAACATACAATTGCAGCAATATTACTACAGAAAAACAGCGAAGGGTATGAACAGCCCATCGCCTTTTTCAGTAAATCTTTAAGAGATGTTACATTGAATTATAAAATAATGGAGAAACAAGCTTTTGCCCTGGTAAAATCCATAAAGGATTTTAGAGTATATTTTCTCCATTCCCATACCATTGCATACGTTCCGAACGCAGTAATAAAGGACATTTTAACCCAGGACAATCCAGATGGAAGAAGAGGAAAATGGATTGCTATCATTCTGGAGTATGACATAGAGATTAAGCCTACTAAACTGATTAAAGGTCAAGGTCTAGCAAAGTTAATGGCTGAATCCAATTTCCATGCTCTTGATATTAATTTCTTAGTTGTAGTAGATGAACAGGGAGAGCAGGCGACTCCAAGCATGAAAGAGGTATTTCTGAACTCTCCATGGTACGCAGACCTAATATTTGTTTTTCATAACTTACAAGCTCCCCCTGGTCTGACCAAAACTAATTCTAGGTTTTTGAAATGAAAGCATTAAAATTTTGCATTCTAGAAGGAAATCTATATTGGAAGGATCCTAGAGGTATTTTGTTAAATTATCTATTAAAGGATGAAGCTGACAAAGTATTGCAGGATTTTCATGCAGGAGACTATGGCGGTCATCTGAGCTGGAAGACCACAGCCAATAAAATTCTCAGAGATGGGTTCTATTGGCCTACACTATTCACTGATGTGCATCAAAAAGTGACTTTGTGTCATAAATGTCAGGTGTTCGAGGGCAAAAGGAAACTCCTTCCTTTTCCCCTGAAACCAATCTCTATTGAAGCTCCTTTCCAGCAATGGGGATTAGACTTTATCATATAAATACATCCTCCCTCTTCGGGCCAGCACAGGTGGATTCTTACTGCTACGGACTATTTCACAAAATGGATCGAAGTTGTACCAAGCAAGCAAGCTACTGATTCTGACATTATTAAATTTCTAGAAAATAATATCTTATCTCATTTTGGGTGTCCTAGAAAGATTATAACTGATAATGCAGTTGCCTTCCGATCTAAGAATCTCGTAGATTTTTGCAACTAGTATCATATTGGTTTGGGAAATTCCACAACTTATTACCCTCAGAGAAATGGGTTGGCAGAGTCATCCAATAAAACCCCGGTGAACATTATTAAGAAGATGTTGCAAGAAAACAAAAATTCATGGCATAAGAAGCTGGTCTTCGCACTGTGGACTGATAGACTGACCACCAATAGGTCAATTGGTATGTCTCCATATCAGTTGGTCTATGGCACTGAAGCAGTTTTTCCTACCTCCTTAGGGGTTCCTGTCATGAAACTGCTGCAAGAGATGCAAGCCGAGCCGAACGACTCCCAAAGACGGGTAAACCAGATGATTCACTTGCATCAATCCAGAGAAGAAGTATACAACAAAACTCAGGTTGTCCAGGAGAGCATAAAAATTATCTTTGATAAAAAGATCTAAAGAAGATGACTTTGATCTAGGTGACTTGGTTCTGAGATGGGATGCCTGAAATGAAGATAAGGGGAAGCATGGAAAATTTGATATTCTATGGAAGGGACCTTATATAATTCATGCATTCAGAGGAAATAATGCTTTCCTACTCAACAACAACGATGGGACTAATCTGCCAGGAGAACCTGTGAATGGCAGAATGTAGAAGCACTATTCACCTCCTCAGCAGGGACCTTTTCAGCCACACCTTTCCATTGTACAAATCATTTCATTTTTCTTACAAGTTTTGAGTGAATAAATTGAATCTGATGGTTGAAGCCCATGGAGAAGGCCCTAAGCCACTGAACATTGTCATCAAATTTTCAAAAATAAAACAAATCATACAACAAAGGCAACTGTGGAGAAAGTTTTTCAGAACATCAGAAAACAAGATTATTGGCACTTCACAAGGACAGTACCATCCCTAGGTGGAGCCGTTGTTATAACCCTATAATTTATAGGATCAACTGGTGACTAAAATTTGTTATCCTTCTATTTTTTTGATTGTCAAATGATTTTTCATTCTGCAAATAATTTGAGAAAAAGAAAAAGAAAATGAAAAAATAGAAAGAAAAAGAAAAAGAAAGAAAAAGAATAAAAGAGGGCATAAAAGAAATTCAATAGAGCCCCATGCAATAACAAAGATTTGGTCCATACAGTTTAAGCATGTCCAAGTCCTTTAAATTGATGTTGATAGGAGTAGTGAATAAGCTTGGCTAAACTGTTTAATCTTAGCCACGCGAATTAGGTTAGTTAGTGAATAAATTTGACCAAATTGCTTAATCTTGGTCAAATAACCCTAGGACAGAGTAATTTCTTAGTCCAACAGTTTAATCTGGGCTAAATGTCATAGGTCATTAGGTTAGAGAATAGGGTAGTTTGCTTTATTTCAATAAAATAGGCATGATGATCGATATTGAACCATATCTTTGATGTTTTAAAGGTTTGATGTCTAACCCCATGGTGATAAAAATAGAGAAAGCTTGGGAAAATCCACATAATGCACTTATCCTAAGTTTTGGAGCAAATATCACTTTGTGCTCATAGGTTAAAGACAATGCATAGATGAATGGATGAGGTGTTAGCGCTCAGATCTATGGTTGATAAGATTTTCCGGACCCCCCCGCCCCGACCATTCTACCTTTAACGGTAGGGGGGGGGGGTACGGAATCATGTATAAAGAAGGTGTGCATATGAATGGCTAAGGCATCGGTGCCTAGATCGACTGTTGAGATTCAATTATGGACCCCCCCCTGACCGTTCTACTTTTAATGGTTGGGGGGAGGGGTCCGAAATGTTGGTTAAACGTCGCGCTCAGATCTACAGTCCAGTGGCAGGCACACCGATGGACGATTGATGATGTTTTTCAGACCCCCCCCCTGACTAGTATTATTTTAACGATTGGGGGGGTGGGGTGGAATGGAATGATTTTCTGGTGAGCCCCCTTCTCTACATGGCAGGAATCCATTGGTCTAGACTCCCACCGCTTACCATTTTTTGACATATCGTCGTCACCCCATGACATCATTTTCCACCTTTTCCCCCAAGGGTCACGTCTCATAACTCTGTCAGTACATTCCCCCTGTTCAGCAGTTACAAGTCCATTCACCATGGTTACCTCCCAATTAACACCCGCCATGTCACCCGGTCGTATTCATCATTCATTGTTACCTGCCATCTCACGCTCCAAAGGACCCGTTGGCAATTTATTACTGGCTAACTTATCCATTAGCCTATTGACCTGTCTCCCGCGCCCAATGGGTATCCATTTGTTCAAAACTACCTTTTCCCTTCATTATTTCATTGCTTACTGTGTCGTCTTGCCAGAGATTATTTTTCCTGTCGCACCAGAGCATAACTTTCCCCGTTCTCTCTCCATTTTTAGTCAACCGTCTAAAATCATTGTCATCCCCACTAACGTTTTTTTGACTTGCAGGTATTCTACAGTAATGGCACCAAAATCAAAGAAAATAGAAGTCGATGAAAATCCTTTCCTCCCGGCTCCTGTCGACCTCAACAGGATCCATTTGGCCGACAAAGATCATTTAATCACAGACACCAGGTGTGAATTTGACTTCGTGGATTTGCAGTCGTGGCTCAAAGAAGTTTTCTTATATTAGAGTGATGAAATTGGGCTCTGGGAGTCCAACCTTCCTCTATATATTTTTCCCCAGGTCCACCATTTCCCTGAGTTCTCCCTCAAGTGCCAGGCTCATTACCTCCCTGACCAGAGATCCATAGTATCTTCATCAGGAGAAACCATGTTCTTCATCACACCAAAGGCCATTGATCAGATGATGCATATACCAAGAACTGAATCCATCTCCCCTTTCAATATTGAAGTCATCACGAAGTTGTACCAGAAACTATCATTCCCTTAGAGAGCCCAGATTTTCGAGCTTTTCCTCCCTCAGGCTGCTCAGTTCCCCAAGACAAATCCCCCGTACCCTTCCTCCCTGTTCTCAGTAAAGGGAAACCAAGTCATCTCATCGCTCTGTGCTCTACTTGGGTATTTTTCTGACCAATGGGTGGMCGAACCCATACTGGGTCTTGTCAATTTTCTCTGCAGAAGAAAGACCTACCACTCAGTTCGATTATAGCACTTTCCTAGAAAATAGTATTCATGAACAACTTTCAAATTTTTCCACAGAGGGCATGTTCTGATATTCCTCAATACTGGCCTAAATGTTCACTATCTTTCAGGCAGACAGATTTTATTTTTCAATGCAGAAGATGGACAAGGACAGGAGGCCGCAAGAGATAACATCTTGGACTTCGCTACTCAAACACAATTCTATAGAATTCAACTTCAAACAGTTTATCGAGCAGTTCTACCATCCAATGGTGAGAATTCTCAATGGCAGACCCAAACCGAGGATAAATGAGGAGATTCATAGGAAAGATCTTATACCTCTCAGACCTGGAAAAAACTGGAGATTGGTATCTTTACCAAAATCACACCGAGATCAGAGTATATGGATGTGATTTGTCTCCATACAAACTGCCCAAGTATCTACCCATGAGGATATTTTCCCTGGAATATATAAGGAAAATGATTAACTCAGATGACATACATTTTGTGTCTCTAAAAAAGAAACAACAACTTAGAATTAAAGGGAAAATAGGATCTTTCATCTGTAATAGCCGAGGTGTCGGGGAGGAAGCAGACAGACTGTTGAAAGAAATGAAGTTTTTTGTTAGTTTCATTTGGCACTATGATCCGTGTAGGATAATTTCTAAGATGAGTATTAAAAATAAAAATGTCCCATATGTTCATACACCCAAGCCTGAGATAGAGCAGTTCACGAATCAAACAGAATGGGAGCCGAACAGTATTGATCAAAGTCAGCGTTACCAGTAACCTTCGATCGGAAGAGTTATGCAATCTGATCGAGTAAGAGCTGAGGCATCCAAGCCTAGTCAGCTATCTAGTCAGATGAGGTCGTGCAAAAGCCTTACCAACGGTTTACCCCATAAATCAGCATGAAGTTTCAACACATCATCAAACAGTTCCTAAATTTTTGTATTTTGTTGAGTTAGTTAGCTAAATTTAGAATTGCCACGTCCTGATCTTTAATGACAGGATCGTATGTAATTTTTCATTATAAATACTTCAAACTTTGAAGTACTAAGGGTTGATATTTACGCCTTGTAAGCTAGAAAGACTGTAATTTTTTTCAAGAGATCTTCCAGTAATATGAAGGGACGTTTCACAGGATTCTCGTGTGTTGTTCATTGGTGATGTTGCTCTTTTCTATGTTAAATGTTTTTCTCTCTCAGTTTTCATATTGTTTTCTAATCTAATCTTTTAAAGTAGCACATGTTGCGGGATTTTCTTTGTATACCCTGTTTCCAGCCTTGAAATATCTTAATGTTTATCTTTCTGATATTAAAGTGAAGAAATTCTTAAATGCTTCTTTACTTTAATTGATATTATCATCTTTTCTGCTTTCCATCACTATATTGCTAAAGAATCCAATGAATGCATTATCTTGCCCTGTGAAAAGAATCTTTTAGTTTATGTTTAGATCTTTATCTTTATAATACAGACCCCATAGCCCAATGAAAGCGTAAAACCCTTTTCAACCAACTTAACAAAAACAACAACAAACCATTCAATCTTATTTTATTTAACTATCCTAGTATCTTAAAGTTAAAACATAGCTAAATCATATAGAGATATCCCTCTCTGAAGCTAGTAGAGCTAGATTCCAACTTCGAAGTGGTTGGATAAAGTTAACTCTTGTGAATTTCTTCTACTCTGAAAACCTCTGGGAATTTGCAGAGCGTTAATAGGTACCTTGAGAGACAGTGACATCAATGGTGATTTCCCTCACACTTGTTAATGATTTTCATCAATGATTGGTAATCAAGTGGTTTATACCATGTTTGAATTCAACACCTGTAATCACATGGTTAGATTCATACTTAGGTACGATGGAGATGAAGACACTGGGTCACTTCATTCTGATCCAGGTTGAGATGGATTATTCATGATTTGTATTGACACATAGATCCACTTTGTATGTGTCATGGCTATGTCCAAATATTGAATTCTTTAGAGCATAGATCCATAGTGTATTCCTGGTGGCTATGTCGATTCATAATGACATGGATCCACAAAGTATATTTAGTGGCCATGACTCACTTGAAATTTTTCAATCTGAGTATGAGAATGCCTACCTCAGACAATGGTATATTATTATGCAGATGCTTGATTGTTTGCAGGTTCCCAATCGGTGCGCTCCTTGTTCGACACACACATTCTACAAAGTATTTCAGTTTTCATGAGTTCCAGCTTCATACTTTGGGGGGAATTTTTTTACACATTATTTTTTTCACCCCATTGATCCACTGACAACATGTGTTCATGTTCCTTGAAAAGATAAAATAGTCTTTCTCCATGAAGTGAGTGATTTTCTTTCCTTTCTAAAAAAACTTATTAAGGAAGGTTGTCGCACCTTGCAAAATGCATGGGATGCGACGATGCTTGATCGTCACATCCTTCTCTAAAGCTAGACTGTGACATCTCCATAGGTTGCAATATACCTAGGGTGTGACGATGCCAAAAAATAAGGAAAAGTCAAACTTCACGAATGTTCTAGAAGGGTATCTTCTAGAAGATGAGGTGGCCTTCGAACGGTTTGGATGTTACTCGCTTCTCTGATTTGGTGGGATCATCCTAATATCCTCATACATCTCTCTTTCACACTATATAAAGAGGGATATCTCATGGAAAAGGCTAAGGTTGAATAGGCTAATATTTGTATGGATAGATCTACTTCTTCTTGAGAGCTTTTATTTAGTTCTACAAGATACATGGTGGATCTTCTTCATTCAAAGGCTTTGGAGAAAAGGTATGTGTGTTGGAGAAAAGGGCCATCGAAAGGGGACCTTGCAACATCAAGGCTTTGTTTGTATTCTCCACTTTCAATTTAATATAATACATCGATATGTTGCTTTCCCCTAAAACTAGTCTTGTTTTATTTTATGATTCCTTGATCACATACATGGGTTCTTGTTGAGTACATTGTGTTGCTTTCACTTTGGTTGGCTTGTGTTCCCTTGCAAGTTCAATTTCATAGGAGCATTGGAATGGAGCTAGGATGAAAATGGAAAGAGGAAATGACATTTAAAAGGTATGTTGTCTATATTTTGTTAACTAGTAAACTCAATAGTTAGAGCCTAGGGAAAGTCTTATATTCTATTATGTTTTGTTCTAGTTTCTAGTGGGATCTAGGGAGATCTGTTTATGTCTGCATTTATCGATTAATGAAATAACATCTAAGAAAGCAATCTATGCATCATCCAATAGTGTCTACTGTCGTATGACATCAAGCCCTTCAAAGATGAGGTATTGTGTGATGTTTCTCCCTTCGAAGTTTGTAATGTTCTTTTGGGCCAACCTTATTTATGAAAACGTCATGTTGTATATGAGTCTAGGCCTAGTAGTTTTATTATTACTTTGAACATGAAATTCTATAGGATACCCAAGGCACTCCCTCCTCATGCTATTTCCTTGATCTCTATCAAGCAATGAAGAAAGGTCATCTCTCAGACCGGGAAATTTTTCTTCTTCGTGATTCGCTCTTAGAGTGAGAGAAATATCACAGCCACATCCATGACCGATCTATCCACACAATAGAAGCAAGTGGATAAGGTAGTGGAAGAATACTCATATATCTTTTCCTCTCCTACTAGGGTACCTCTACATTTCCAAGTCAAGCATCCCATCGATATGACCCCATGCACACTGCTACTCAATGGGCCAGTGTATTGTTTCTCTCTGTTAGAAAATGGGGAGATCAAGAGGACGATCCAAGAAATTCTCCACAAGGGGCACATACATCCCAACTCATCACCTTGTGGGAGCCCAATTGTGTTGGTGCAGAAGAAAGATGGGACCTGGTGACTCTACATTGATTATCAAGCCCTGAATAAAATCATAGTCCGAAACCGGTACCCAATTCCCTGAATCGACAACCTCCTTGATCAACTCATTGGGGCCAAATACTTTAGTAAGATTGATATGAAGTCTGGCTACCACCAGGTCCCAATAGAACAGATAGATGTATGGAAGACCGCCTTCAAGTCAAAATAAGGTCTTTTTGAATGGTTGTCCATACCCTTTGGTTTGAGAAATGCTCCAACAAATTTTATGAGGATGATGAACGATATTATAAGACCTTTCATAAATACTTTTGTAGTGGTGTATCTGGATGACATCCTCATCTACATCAAGACTTAGGCGGAACACTTGCAGCATATTCAACAGGTTATGCACACCCTGCGACAACACAAACTATATGCAAACTTGGAAAAATGATCCTTCGACATGGACATGGTCCATTACTTAGTCTACATCATTGATCGACATGGTATGCATGTGGATCCAGCCAAGATCCAGGTCATCCATGACTAGCCACCCCCAACCAAATTCACTAAACTTCAGAGCTTCTTGGGCCTCGCCAATTTCTATCGCAGGTTTGTGTTGGGATTCTCTCATATCGCATGGGCCCTCAGCCAAGTAACTAGGGGTGGAAGTAAGGAAAAAATGGTGCGGGGTTTGTCCCAACAACAAGCCTTAAATGATTTGAAGAATCATTTGTGCTCATCCCTATTACTTTCATTATTGGACCTACAACATCCCTTTGAGGTCGAGAAATATGCTTCATACTATGTTGTCGGCGTCGTTCTAACTCAACATGACCAACCCATAGCATATTATAGTGAGACACTATCAGATTTTGTCTATAAGTACCCTACTTATGACAAAGAAATGTACTACATTGTGAAAGCCTACCACCAGTGGAGACATTACATTCTTGGGAAGGAGAAAATAATTCACATTGATCACAAGCCACTATAGTTCATCCAGACCCAAGGAAAATTGAAGAATGAGCGTCATCAGAAGTGGTCCACATAATTACAACAATTCCACCTCAACATCAAGTAAAACAAGAAGTACCAACCGAGTTGTTGATTTCCTCAACTGACCTCTAGTCGCGACACTCACCATGGTGCTAGACTCTTGCGACCACAAGACCTTTGGATGGCCCCACCTCTACGAGACATACCTTGACTTCTCCACCACCTACCAAATGTTGGGCGTGAACTCAGTGGTCGCTAATTTCCATCTTCAAGATGGGTTGTTTTTTCATTTGGGCCATCTTTGCATTGCATCTTTGCATTGCACGAAAAGATGATTTGGGAATCTCACTACAGTCGGGTGGTAGGACACTTTGGCATTGAAAATACAATGGCAATGTTGCAAAAACATTTCTATTGGCCAAAAATTCAACAGGATGTTGGTAAGTATATCAGGTCCTGCACCACCTGTGCTATTGTCAAACTGACCACTAAGAAATAGGGCATGTACACCCCTCTTCCTACTACTAACAGGCCATGGGAATCCATCTCAATGGGCTACATGTCAGGCCTCCTGTCCACCAAGAGGGGAAATGACTATGTTTTTGTGGTTGTTGATCGCTTTTCCAAGATGGCAATTCTAGCCACCTGCAAGAAGAACATCACAGTAGAATCCACTACCAAGATCTTCTTTGAACGAGTATAGGTACATTTTGGGATCCCAAAAACTATTATCTTAGACCCTGACCATTGGTTCCTTAGCACATTTTGGTCAAGACTTTGGTCACTACTGGATACCAAGCTCACTAAATCCACTGCCTTCCACCCCCAAGCAGATGGCCAAACCGAGGTCATCAATCAAATGATTGTGCATATCCTACACATGTACAATTCAAAACACCCCCGCACATGGGCTGAGAATCTTCCCTATGTCCAACATAGCTATAATCGAGCCCTGCATAGCTCAACTAGCCACAACCCCTTTCAGGTGGGATTGGGATTCCAACCATTGGGCCCCATGGATGTTGCACTACCCTTGGTGACCACCTATAATGACTCATTTCCTGCTCCACTAGAAGTTGAAAAATCCACTCAGTTCATTGAGTGGATCCAACACATCCACCAATAGGTTTAGGATATACAGATGTCTAATTTCAAGTATAAGTAACACCATGATCAACATCGGGTGCCAAATCACTTGTAGAAAGAATGTCTTACAGGGCCCCATCAGAAGCTTCTCCCAATATATTATGGGTTGTACACCATCACCAAGGCTATGGGTGACAATGATTTTCAGCTCAACATTCCCCCTTTCCTTGGCCTGCACCCAATATTCAACGTGGCTCTGCTTCGACCATATTTCCCACCATTATTGGACACCTCAGAGATAGCAGAGAAGTTGACACAAACAAAGCTCAACCTTGACTGCATGCAATAGGAATCCAGTGATTATATTGTGGACACATAGATCAAGGGAACTCAAAAATAAAGGATCCAGCTTTATCGAGTCATCAAAGCAGGGAAACTCCTGCACCAAGGCAAGTAGCTTAACCAGGGCCAAATTCAATAGAAAATTCCTCATCTGATGGGGGAAATCAATGCAATGGAGACCATTTCTTCCTAAGGAGGGAGGATTGATCCAGCTATATATCAGTAGCCACCCACCTTTTCCAACTCGGTCAAAAACATTTTCTGGCAATTTTGGCAATTTACTATTTCTAGCCGTTTTAACTTCCGGGACCATTTTGAGGGCCTAAATGAAAGTTTTTATGGATAGATCTTCTCAATGATAGTTGAAGGAGTGATTGAGCCCCAAAAATGAATCTCCTTGACAATTACTTTCCAATGGGCTATCGTGCACCTAAAACAAAGATCGTATGTAAAAGTTACAACCTCGGGAAGTTGATGTATTGAATTACCCAAACGGCGCCCACATGACTTTTGATGCTTCATCTCCTAGGGTTAGGGTTTTGGATGTCTAGGGTTTTTGAAATTCTTGTTTATTGTAAAAATTCATTCAGAGCCTCATTGTAATGATCTTCTTGCTAATGAGAACAGTCGTCACTTCTCTTCTCAGAGATAAGATGCCAAGAGGCTCTTGGTGAGATGCCAAGAGCAAGAAGAAGCAACAACAGTTTTGTTGAGAGAGCAAGAGACTCTTGGTGAGATGCCAGGAGAAGAAACTCTTGGTGAGATGCCAAGAGAAGGGACCTTTGGTGAGATGCCAAGGTCAGATCTTTGGTGAGATGCCAGAGAGCAAGAGAGAGGTCGAGCTGAGAA
>ML779036.1:1381188-1410917 GCA_009831015.1 Picea engelmannii
TATTATTTTCAGATCTGCATATGTGTATTTGACTGATATAATCCTCTTCTTTCCTCATTCTTTCATTAAATTCTCAAGTGGTTAAATTATTCATGCAAGTTTAAAACTCAACCATAATCATAAAAGATCCTGCCCCGGATCAGCTTCGACCATATTTCCCACCATTATTGGACACCTCAGAGATAGCAGAGAAGTTGACACAAACAAAGCTCAACCTTGACTGCATGCAATAGGAATCCAGTGATTATATTGTGGACACATAGATCAAGGGAACTCAAAAATAAAGGATCCAGCTTTATCGAGTCATCAAAGCAGGGAAACTCCTGCACCAAGGCAAGTAGCTTAACCAGGGCCAAATTCAATAGAAAATTCCTCATCTGATGGGGGAAATCAATGCAATGGAGACCATTTCTTCCTAAGGAGGGAGGATTGATCCAGCTATATATCAGTAGCCACCCACCTTTTCCAACTCGGTCAAAAACATTTTCTGGCAATTTTGGCAATTTACTATTTCTAGCCGTTTTAACTTCCGGGACCATTTTGAGGGCCTAAATGAAAGTTTTTATGGATAGATCTTCTCAATGATAGTTGAAGGAGTGATTGAGCCCCAAAAATGAATCTCCTTGATGATTACTTTCCAATGGGATATCGTGCACCTAAAACGAAGATCGTATGTAAAAGTTACAACCTCGGGAAGTTGATGTATTGAATTACCCAAACGGCGCCCACATGACTTTTGATGCTTCATCTCCTAGGGTTAGGGTTTTGGATGTCTAGGGTTTTTGAAATTCCTGTTTATTGTAAAAATTCATTCAGAGCCTCATTGTAATTATCTTCTTGCTAATGAGAACAGTCATCACATCTCTTCTCAGAGATAAGATGCCACCATTCCAGCAAGCTTGTTTTTCGCTGCATTTTACAGTTTAATCTTATTTCGTTATTGAATATAAAAATAGTTTTATTCTATCTCTGTTATTATATGTTAAGAATATTTTAATAATCTATATTCATTTCATTCTTATCATAAAATTTGGACCAACAATCTTCATCACGGGTGCATGGGTCAGAAGGTATTTTAGTTCCTGAAATCTTTCTTCACAATCTGATGTCTAAGTGAATTTAACCCCCTTTTTCTGGAGGGGAGTGATTGGACACCCGATCTTGGAAAATCATTTTATGAACCTTCTATAATATCCTTCTAAGACCATAAAGTATCTGATATCAGATACCTCCTTTGGGGTAGGCCATTCCATAATAGATCTGTTCTTGTTAGGGTCTACTGCCACCCCTTCTTCAGAAATAACATGGCCCAAGTAATGTACTTGCTTCTGGAAAAAGTCACACTTTCTAAGCTTAGCGTAGAGATGATGCTCTCTTATTACTTGAAGTACAAGTCTAAGATGTTCTTCATTTTCTTCTCTATTATTGGAGTATATTAAGATATCATCAATGAAAACCAATACAAATATGTCTAAGAATTTGCTGAGTACATTGTTCATCAAGAACATAAAAGTGGCGAGGGCATTGTTTAGTCCAAATGGCACCACCAAAAATTCATAGTGACCATACCTTGTCTCGGAGGCCATTTTTTGGATGTCTTCATCCTTGATTCAGACTTGATGGTATCGAGACCTCAAGTCAATCTTTGAGAAAATGGAAGCACCCCCTAATTGGTCGAACAAGTCATCGATTCTTGGTAAGGGGTACTTGTTGTTTATGTTTGTCTTATTGAGTTGTCTATAATCTATTCATAGTCAGAGCGTGCCATCTTTATTTTTCACAAAGAAGGCTGGTGCTCCCCATGGAGACACACTGGGTCGAATATAGCCTTTTTCCATCATTTAATTTAGTTGTAGCTTGGGCTCAACTATATCAGGTGTACTCATCCTATAGGGTGTCCAAGACACTGTCACTACTCCTAGTAAAAGTTCTATCGAGAATTCAATGTCTCTTCTCAGAGGTAGAATCAGTACCTATTGTGGAAACGCGTCTCTATAATCTCTTAATATGGGGTGGTCCTTTAGGTTTGGTTTGTCATCCTCAACAAATTCCAACACATGTATTACATATAGAGGAAATCCCTTTATGCAATACTTTTTCAATTGAAGGACTGATATTTGTCTCACTGAGACAGGTTTTTGAATCCCTTGGAGGGTCATATTTCCCCCTTCTTCATTTACACATTATAAATTTTTATGGTAAAAGTCAAACTTAGTTTTATAAGCAACCAACCAATCCATACCAATCAACAATTCATAATATCCTAGGGGAAGTATGTTAAGGGTTGCTTGGGTGGAAAATCCATCCATGATGAATTGGCAAGCTGGTATGACCTTTGTTACTTTTCTTTTGGTTCTAGTGGCTATTTGTACCAACTATGTCTTAACATGTCTAAATGGTTGTAGTTTACACTTATCAATAGTATGAGGGGCCACATAACTGAAATTAGAACCAAGGTCAATTAAAATAGAAAATAGACATTTGGAGATCATACCTTCCATCTCCACCACTGAAGCTCGGTGGTAGGCTTGTTTATTATCCAAAGCCGCATAAATCCATGACATGCTCCTAGCCACATCCTTGAATTTGGTATCTTCTTGGATGTTGTATATTCTCCTATTGTTTTGTTTTCTGTGTGGGAAATCCCTCAGCAGATGTTCTTCTCTGCAACCCCAACATTTCAAGGGTTCTCCCTTTGGGTTATCGGTCTTTCGTGGGGTTGGTCCAAAAGGTTTATTTCCACTCTGGGAGGGGAAATTTTGTTGATACACACTTTGGGTAGGAAGGTTCATCCTTGAATCCTTCATATAGTTCTTAAATATTGAGGATTTAAAACCCTTCTTCTTGAACACTGAACTACTCTTCTTCTTCCAGTCCTCACGAGGTTCTGTCTGACACCCGAATTGTTCATAACAATACCTTTCCTTCCAGATAGTGTCTTCTAAGGTCTTTGGCTCGTCAAACTCAATCTTGTTCTGGTAGGTCTAAGCTAATGGACTGATAAATCATTGGAATTTTACCTTTTCATCTTTTATGTAGGGTACATACCTCAGCAACTCAAGGAATTTATTGATATATTCCTCTATGATGAGTTGTCCTAGCTTGAGTTCATAGAACTCCTTAGTCTTGCCATCGAAGTATTTCTATGATAGATACTTCTTCTTGAAGTGTTTCTCAAACTATTTCCATGATAATTTATTTTCATGGATTCCTTTCACATTCTTAAGATCTTCCCACCAAATGGAAGCCTTTCCATTCAAGTTGAAGATGGCTATTCAAGCCTTCAATTTTTCGGAATAGTCATGAACTCTTAAGTACTTCTTTAAACCAAGAAGCCAAGCTTCTACCTCTTCTTGTTTCTCAATCTCTCCATTGAAAGAGGGTGGTTTGGATTTCTTGAACTCTTCAGGTTCATGACTTTTGAAATGCTTTCTCTTCTTTCCTTTCTTCTGAGAATGTGAGCTAGTTTTGCTACTAGAAGATCCCTCAGAGTTTCCAGTTCCCTTTCCAGAGGACTCTCCTAATGAGCATCCCCTACCTCCAGGTTGGGGATTACTCGAGGTACTTCTCCCTGTGTGGCCACTTATGGGACCATGTTTTCATATTTCAGGTGGACTTTGACTTCTCTCTATATTTCGTCGGTCCACATGATTGGTTGCAGCTCCATGTTGTAGCTTCCTTTGTATATCAGATAAGCTCTGCAGCAAGACTACATTGATTTTCATTTGTTTCTCTTGCTCCTTTGTCAATCTCTCATTGTCAGCCTTGCAACTCTGTAATTTGGTGATAATGCTCCTTACAGTTTCAACTAGATCCGGAGGGGTCTCCACCACCCTCTTCTCATTAGACTCTTTGTCTCTATAGTGGGAGCCCTCCCCCACTTCATGATGCATCACCATCATTTATTCTTGTGGTTTCCCTTGATTCACTTACTGTTGGAGTGTTGAAAAAACACTTGTTGTTAGCTAACATTCTATTACTTCATGAGAAACACATAGTTCATTTTTCTTAAATACACACACAATAGAAAGTTTTCATTCTTTTCTTTAGTAATAGTTTAACCTGATTCTTTAGGAAAGAGGTAAGGTATGGCGTCACCCCTAATATTTTCTTTCAAAACAGTTTCTAAGCGACTTGTCCACGAGCCCAAGTAGGCCAAGTGTTATAACCATGCTCTGATACCAATTTGTAACACACCCAGGGTGGGGCATCAAAATTTTGTTCTTCTTAAGAAAATCAAAACTCTCATTCAAGGTTTGTATTCCTTTATGCTCCTCCAAAGATTTCCATCCATGGTCTCCATGCTCCAAACTGAGCTCAGAGCTGACAGATATCCTCTCCCAAGTTCTTTGAGTTCTCCCATCCATCTATACTCACATATGACTGTGGATTATACCCAGATGCTAAGAAAACAAGTGCCAAGACAACCACTATGTGAATCCTCTGGAGTGGAAAATCTATGAAGTTCATAATCCAATGCCGCATGTCCTCGGAGGTTTTGATGACCTTGATTCACTTTGGGACTTCGGAATTCAAGAGTTTCGAATGCTCCAAAGTCTTTTCTCCCCAAATTATTCTGTACCAGGAGTTATATATCAAGCGCCATGTGTCCCTCATGATCGATGACTTTGATCTAATTTGGGACTTTGATTTTCGAGAGTTTCGAACACTCCAACACATTTTTCCTCCGAAGTACTTTGTACCCAAAGTTACAGATAGAGCGCCACACATCCTTCATGTTCGACGAATGTGATCTACTTCAGGACTTCAACGTTCAGGAGTTTCGAACACTCCAACGCCTTTTTCCTCCGAAGTACTCCATACCCGGAGTTACATATCGAGCGCCATGCGTCCTTCGTGTTTGAAAAATGTGATCTACTTCGGAACTTCGATGTTCATGAGTTTCAAACACTGCAATGTCATTTTCCTTCGAATTACTCCATACCTGAAGTTACAGATCGAGCGCCACGCTTAAATCCATGTCACCATGGATGGTGTCACTGTGCCTCATTGCTCCAATCTGATTGTCTTTCAACCTCCCTCAATTTTTTACGGTCATGATCTAGCCAATATCGATTTGTTCACCGATTGACAATTCATAGTGATTGCAGGGCCCCAATGTGTATTCTCTTTATCGAAGAGCTCAATCTCCGCAATATGAAAAGTTCTCGCCCGACTCGATCTAATCGTGGTTGTTGATATTCCACCTTGACGATATCAACAACGTAGGTTGGTTGTGGGTTGTGAACTAGCACGTCCACTAATTTCACCTTCGCGCTTTGCAATAATTCACAACCATCGATCTATGTTGATAGATCGAGGATTCACAATGATTGTTGGGCCCAATCTCTACAATCTAGAAAGTTCTCGCTCGACTCTATCTAATATTGGTTGTTGATCTTCCACCCCAACGATAATCAATGACGTTGGTTGATTGCGGGTCATTAACTATCATGTACACTAATTTTACCTTCACACTCTACAATGATTCCCAACCATTGATCTAATCGAGCGGCAGGTGTTTGATTCATTAACTCAAGTGGGTCTTTGAGTCGATTTGCGATTGAGATAGGTTTTCCTCCAGATGAAAGACTCACAGTCATCTCCTCTTTCGAGTTTTGGATTCATATATGACTCTTTTTTCCTAGGGAGTTCAAGTAACTTTGACGATCATGAAGTTTGACATCCCAGGGCGTCGAAATCCTGAACTCTGAAACCATTATGAGCTAGCTCCTTTCGAGATTAGCACAAAGTTCCTAGACTCAGGTCACATGGACCTTGATATGAATCTCGAGTTATGAGCTCTACTCTTAGACGGTTTTTGTTTAAGGCCATGGGTGCGAGTTCAAGGTCTCTCAGGTTGTTGGTTTGAAGGAAATGCCTTCGTAATTCGTATAGCTTTTAAGTTCTGAAATAGGTCATGGTAAACTCGTGAGGTTAGTGAGATGGTAGCAGTTCCAAGAGACTTTCTCTGAATTTGGAGCTGTGAGGTAGCTTCCTGGGGAAAACAACTTTGAGAGTTAAACTGGAGCATACTGGAAAAGAAAAAGCATAATTTCTCAAGGAATCCAACTTATATAGATAACTTAACCATTTCAATACAGAAACCATTTATAGATATGTAAATACATGCATGCAACCATTAATTCCCAATTCAACACATAGAGTATGAAAACACTTATCAAAACCATATAACATGAAGCAAATGCTGGAAGGGGTGCTCATTTCCACCCAACCATAGGCTCATTAACTCCTAATGGATTTACCACTAGCCACCCCTAAGCTAGACCATGATGCTTCGAGATTGAATCTCTTCTTGTGGAACATAAATAGATAGGGATGAAGGTTACTCTCCTTCTCTCGACTCAATATCTATTTCTCGCGATCAGAACCCACTCTTTTCACAGTTCTTCCTTGAATCTAAGAGCTCCATCTCTTGTCTTTGCACTCTCCGCATATTTTTCCTCTCTATCCCCCACACCCTCCTTTCTTTCATTTTCCAGCAATATTGTGTGTGGCCCAAATTCCTAGTCCGTGGTCAGGTCTGGAAGCATTATAGATGGGCGGTCTGCCCCATCCCCTCATTAACTATTGAGGAGGTCTTCCCACCTACAAGCCTGACTGCAATTCATTCCTGGGTCAGAGGGTTGTTCTGATCCTGAGAAATTAAGTCCAGCAAAGTACTGGTTTGGTGGAGGTTAACACAACCATTCCTGGTCCCCTCCACCATCTCTTTCATGGAATTCGTGGTATCTCTTAGCACATCCCCTTTCCAGTAGTCATGCAACACTTATCCATTTTATATTAAAATAACAGAATTTACATTCATTGACCTTTTATACAAACGTCGATCAAATCAAACATTCACACATTTGAGTTTGCCATAGTTTCTTGGCCAATATACTTATATTTACAAAATGGGGGAAATATTGTGTTACAAGAGAATCAAGGACGAAGCACCCAAAATCACACAACTGGAGACCATGTTTAGTGACAAAGACTTGATGTGGTACATGAAGTACAAGGCTACTACCAGCGAGACATACGAGGTCCCTAAGAATGATTTTTTTAGGGAGTTCTAAAAACCTAAGTTAGAATCCTAATGTATCACAAATATAAAAGAGATCAAACAGAAGGAAGGTGAGATTGTATGGGACTATGACCAATGGTTTAAAATTTTATTAGATAGGATGATGTTCCAAATCCAGGGTGTGCAACACAGAGAATGGTTTATTATGGGGTTACTTCCCCATATCTGAGTTCTTCTCACCCAATAGAAGGTGATGAATCAAGTGGAGGTGGTATAAATTGCAATGTGCCTAGAAGCTACACCAAGAGGGGCAGAGACATTGGCAGGTTTGGAACAAGTGCAGTCCCAAATGACCAACTTGAGGATGCCATTGAAAGATATGGATAAAATGAAGGTCGTGTGTGAGAAAGTATGATGTACCACATGTCGCTCAAAAGGGAATTATATAGATGAATTCCATGTACTACCAAATAATGTGGAGACGGAAGAACCTAGTCCATTTCCATCTGGGCATTCATAATGGTGTGAGATATATAGATAGTGGGGCCATGTGCCACACCGCTGCCCAACTTTTCAAAAGTACCAGATGATGACCCATAATCCATTCTGTGAGTTCTATAAATCCATCAAGAATGATTTCAATAACTACCGCTCACTCCAGTTAATGCAAGATAATACCCACGATGCATTATGGGTACAATAAGAGAAGAAGGGTGGTGTGCGTGGAAGTGCGGAAAGAGGTGGGTACCAAGGAGGTCACCGAGGTGTATATGGGAACAATCATGACTGAGTATATGTCAGAGGAGGAGGTAGACCCCCCACATGTTTTAATTGCAGAGATATTGGTCATGTCTCAAGGTTTTGTACCAAACCATGTTTTCTTTGCATATACTTCTATAGTCCCAAGCATGTCACTAAATACTATCCCGACTTGTTGAAAAGTGGGAAGACAAAAATACCAATTGTAACATGGTGCATCCAAAGCCACAAATGAATAAGAAGAAGAATGAGGAGGCTGATGTCTAGGTAATATAATGAGGAGGCGTGAATACAAGAGCATAATTTTATCATGGTGAAGGCTCAGGTCCAAAATATAATGAAGGCATCTTATCCCCCTCTAGGGTTTGGTGTTTCCCATCAAAAATAGTTCTTGCGCGATGCACACGGAGCATTAGAAGAAGAAAGAGCATACGAGGAGCTACAACATGGGAATCAAAGGTCACTTGAGGAGGCTCATATCTGGGAAGAGGTGTAGAGGGTGACACAAAGGTCACTAGAGGAACCTTAGATCTGTGAAGAAGTATAATGTGCAATGTAGAGGTCGTTGGAAGAAGCTCTCACCCGTGAAGAATTATAGTGAATGGCACAAATATCTTTTTAGTAATCTCGAGTGTACGAAGAAATACATTGTGTGATGAAAAAATCAATATAAGAAGCTCACAGACAAACTAATTTGAGATGCACTAAACATAAAACACATGTGGAACAACATCATGAGGAATTGCAACATGCAACATGTGCATAAGTCTTGCATGACTTGGGTTGCAAGGAATAATATGAACACCAAGTAAGTTCTTTCTTGTGTTGTTTTTTATGATTGTTGAATGATCTAGAAAATGCAAGTAAGTTAACATAGATGTTAGCTACTTGCATAAGGGAACATGGATTGGAGGTAACCATATCAAATCCACTGCTAGAAAGAGATGTATGTCAAGTCAGCAAGAAAAAGTGCATTGGAAAAGAATTTAAGATGAAAATATAACTTGGTGGTTTTGACATGGATGGAGTCATGTTGGATCTAGGTTGCAATGTGAATATTTTTCTGAAGAAATATTGGGAGGTGATGGGTAAATCAAAGCTGGTTTGGTCTCCCATCCAAGTGTGGTTGGCCAATCAATACAAAATCTACCCAATAGGCCAACTGGAGTAGGTGGAAGTGAACATAGAAGGGGTAAAAATGAAGGCTAGCTTTGAGGTCCTATAAATTATGGAAGAATATGATCCATACCCTGCATTACTTGGCACGGACTAGGCCTTTGATAACAATGTGGTGTTGAAATTGAATATAAGGTAGATGTCATTTGAAATATACACCATGTGCATGGTTGCACCACTAGATCCATATGAAGGTGATAGATATAATGAGACAGTGGATGAATATGCACAGATGTCCATCATTAAAAATATCTATAATATCACATGCCATAGGGAGGACTACATCAACCCCACTGCAAATGGTGAATTAAGTTGGATAAGTGTCAAGTATTATGACACAGATTCTGTGGATGCCATGGATAGGTGGAAAAACAAGCTATATTAAGTGTCAACAAGGAGGTGCAAACTTGCAAAGGAGTGTGGGGATGAATTTGGATCATATCCATACGATGGATCATAGCTAGTGGAAACGTTTATTACATGGATTCAACACATTCCTGAGCATTAGAGGGATCACATACTTGATACAACACTCATAGGAATTCATGCACGCTGGTGGGATGCACATTGAGAACCCTATCATGGATGGGAATCTATCGAGGTATCCATGAAGGAAATTTTAAACTCGATATAAAAATTCGTCGATATATGTGTTCTTGTGAATGGTGGTGGATAGCCACACATCTACATTAGACATGCCACAAATACTTGCCAAAGATAAAAATAAGGATTCAAAAGAAGATTGATTTCTTGGAACCTTGGGTTTCCAACACACATAACAAGAAATTGAATGTGTAGGGAATGGATTCTGCTACAACATCCCCTCTAGAAGAAAGACCTTCGGCTCTTCCTATCACCGCTAAACCCATTGAGAAAAAAGGTGTTGGGTGCATGCCTATTTTGAGGAAATACTATTTTTGGAGGATAAAACCCAGAATTGGAAAAATACAGTGGGAAGGAAAAGCAACATGTGAAAAGAAAGAATGAAAGGTGCACATGAAGGAAAACCTAACTACGTTAGGGTTAGGTTTTTTGAAAGAAACTATAACAATTAAGAATCTAAGGATTACTATAAATATGTACCTAGGAGGTCTAGCTCAAGGGGGTTCTACCAATTAGAGAGTTGGAAATATTGTTCTACATAGTCAAGGAAAATACTGTAAGATCTGATACCATTTTTTGTAAGTTGTTGATATGTAGGATAGTAAAGTAGCTAGACCTTGAGGGTTAGATTGTAGGTTGAGGATCCTCGTGCAATCTAGTCAGCCTCAAAAAGGTCATCGAGTCTGTTTGTGATTGTATGAATGGAGTTGTAGTGCACACGACACCATATATTGCAGAAATATAATAAAAGATCCTGAGAAGCTAGATATTGTGAACATGATATAGGGGGTGAACCATAGTAACACCTATGTTATGTGATATGTTTATTGCATAATTAATTTCTGTAAGTAGTTAATTATTGAATGAATAATTCAGTGAGATATGTTATATTTTAGATCTGCTAGAATGCATGCATAAACTTAGTAGATGAATGGATCTTAAGAATAATAGAAAGAACCACCTGATCAAGGCTTAAGAAGAGGAAAGTAAATCCCATATCCCCATTTTTCCCAAGACTGCAAGCATCTGAGCATTACACTCACCCATAGAACTATCTCGGGTGAGACTACACAGTACACTCTGTGTGTTGTGTTGCCTTCTGGTTTACCATGAGGGCCGATAGTTTTAGAAGGATTTGTTGGAAGCTTGCTCATATCTGAACCTAGGTCAACCCAAGAAGTAGTTAGAGAATATTGTCAACCAACAAATGGTTATGTCATCGGTTGTAACTGCATGGGATTAAGTGAGTGGGATCCATGAAAGAGTCTCATAGAAAATGAAAGTATAGAAGGGAATGTTCAGATCATGGAATCCAATGAAGGTGGAGATTGAAATATGGTTGAAAAAAAAGGAGCTGGAGTTTGCACAGAAAGAAAACATAAACCCTAAATTAACACCGTAAAAATATCTGGACAAGTACGTGTTTAGTGACTTGTATAAAGTATTTTTCTGTGATTTCCTGCATGTGTTGTAGGAGTGACTATTGAGGTTGAAAGAAAACCACCCTACGAATCAAATTAGATAGCTCAAGTGGAATTTTATGGACATCACGCAATTACGATGAGTTAACAACAAATTCATGCGCGTAGTAGATTTCTGGCTAGACAATATTGTTGCAGGGTTTATCACATAATTTGCAGTAGATACTGTGAAGTCTTACAGCGCAGCAAAGAAAGAATTTATAAAGGGACCCAGATGTAGGTATATCAGATCGATGTATACTTCCATCAAGAACTTAACGTATAACAAAGGTGTAATGACTATGGTGGCAAACAACTAAAATTCCTTGCATGCATGGGGGGAGGGGGGAAGCATTGACGAAATCTAGAAGAATGGAGAGAGAGATGGATAAGGGAAAGAAGGAGGCCATGCACCCAATAATGATGGAGGTAGATCATATAAAATAGATAATGGAAACAACTGGAAAGACACGCATTGGAGTAACCTACCAATATAGCATGAATAATAAGAAGAGAGCCATAATATATGGAGAAGGCTTGGAAAGTGATGAATAAGAGGTAGATGATCTATAGGATGTGGAGAACATTGAGGAAATCCTGCATGCAACATATGAAAGGAAGACAAGAGGTCCAAGGGTAGGAATAGAAGGCATAACTCCTATCCATATCAGTGTCAGTGTGGAACCCATAACCCCATGTGCGACTATTACACCAGAAAGAACACCACCATTTAGACAACCAAATTTTAGTAGAATAAATCCAGCAGGAAGTTCACCCAATCAAGGAGTAGCATTTGGAGGAGACATTTTAGGAAGTAGTAGCCAAGTATGTACACCACGCAGAGGTCATAGTTCATCACCGTTCAAAATGGCAGGACATGATCCCACCATCAATTTACTCGAATTCAAGGGAGAGGCATCAAAGGATCATGAAAAGAACTTCTTTATATGTGATAATATCTAGGAATCAAAGAAGCTCATAGATGAGGATACAAAAATTTCACAGTTAGCTATCATGCTATGAGACCATGCACTGGATTGGCACATGAGCTTAGTTGTAAAAAGTCCACTAGGAACAACAAGGACAATTGTAGATGTCAAGAAGCTACTAATAAATGAATTTTAGAAGCCTAGCTCAAAGGATCAATACATGAATGACATGATTGAAATCCGGCATAAACCAGGTGAGTATGTTTGGGAGATTCATCATAGGTTTAAACGTCTTAAAGGTAAGATGAATTATGTCATGACTAATATGCAACATAGACATCTATTTGTGAACTCACTATTACCACATTTGAAATACCCTTTGAGGCCGTAGAAGTTTCAAACTTAGGCAGAGGCTCTACAAGAAGCCCTACAAATGGAAGAGAATTGGTATCAGATGACGGATCCAACAATAGAGGAGTTGAAGGAGGATCTGAAGAAACTTACATTTCAACTAAACCAGAATAAGTGCAAAGCGAAAAGAGAAGTTGTTTGGTGTACTGTTTCAGGATTAATCAGTGAGTGCGGACACAAACCGATCTCCCTAGATCCACCTGGATCTAGAACAAAACAGGACAGAATGATACTCTTTCCCTAGATTTTCACTTTTGAATGAACTAGAAGGAAAGAATCATGAACATACCATATGATCGCTTCCTTGGGTCTTTGTTGTACCAATTTCGCTCCGATGCTCTCGCGCAGTCCAGAACAAGACAGTTCAAACCAATCGAAGTGAAAACAACTTAATATATTCAACAATTAATCTATGCATATGATCAAGGAATTATGTAATAAAGTGCAATCAATTTTATGGGAAAGGGACACATTACTGTATTATATTGATAGAAAGAAAAACTTACAACCTAGGCCTTGATGTTGCAAGCCTCCTTTCAATGGCTCCTAGCTCTGACACACACACTTGCTCATGCATGAAGAAGATCAACCACTTTTGATAACTTTGCTGGTGTCTCTAGTTGTTGTAGCATCAGTCCTTCATACAATCTTACACTAATTCTCCAATAAATCTCTTGCTAATTTGATGCTTAACCTATTCCATGAGCATTCCCCTCAATTTATAAGAGATAATGGATTAGTTACTAGGATAGGAATGATCCCAAGATATCAAGAAAACTAGTACTTAGATAACCATTTGAATGCCAACTCATTATTCTAGAATATTCCCTTCTAGAAGGTTCGAGATTTTATCTTTTTCCTTATTTTATAAGATGTTCACACCCTGATAGTTAGGTACAGTGCAAACCTCTCGCACCTCATCTTAATGCAGCCTGTGAGAATCATGCATCGTCGCAGGCAAATATATAGGTAGCCTGCGAACCTCCCTTAAAAACATGATTTCTGGAAAGAGACAAAGGTAACTTTTCTCAGGAAAATGTTCTAGTGAAGAGCCTAATTTCTCCATCATTATTACATCATCATGACAACCAAATTTATGGATAATAGAATGCCCCCTAAAGTCTGAGATTGGAACCAGTGACATTCGATAGACTTTGTAAGTTGCATGTGTGTGTCAAAAACCAGGAACACATCTAATCGGAGACCTGCAAACAATCAAGCATCGGCATAGTATCATATATATCAATTCTGAGGTAGGCATTCCCATACTCAGATCACAGATTGATGACATTGTAGACATGGTTCATGGCCACCAATCATACACTGTGGATCCATGCCATCAACATATAGCATAGCCACCTGAATACAATGTGGATCTATGCGAAAATTTTCAAATCAAGACGACATAGCCACGAAACATACACAGTGGATCTATGTGTCGCAAATTATACATACTCCATCGCAACCTAGATCCCAAAGAGAATATCCAGGGTCTTCAATCTCATCGCCCAAAGTACAAATATAACCATGTGATTACATGTGTTGAAGTCGAACATGGTAGAAACCACTTGATTACCGGTCAATGATACAACCGTTAACAAGTGCGAGGGAAATCACCATTGATGTCAATGACTCCCAAGGTACTAAAGTACAATCCAGCGACTGTGAATAAATGAGTTTATGTCAAACATCTGATGGAATCTTTCGATCAGGGATCAATGATGTAAACCCACTGCCGAAAGCGAGGAAGCTTGCCATTGAGGCATGCAAGCTCCAAGGTACTAAATAATTTCTAAGTCTTGATTTCGGATAATGTGCTGAAGTTGATGGAACAAAACTCGTCACAGGAGGGCCTTGATGTATTCCCCATCAATGACATGAAATGAGTAAAAAATTTTGAAGGTGAAACAGAGCATTTTACAATTGGACTTTGGACACAGGGAAGGCCGACACAGAGAGAATGGATAACTGCAGATGGCCAACTCAATATAGGTTTCAAATGGACTTCTCTTGAACATATGAACGACACAACCAATGATTTGGCAGCATTTACTCAAAGACGACACATGGAATGACCTTGTAATTAATCGAAAGAGAGACAAATGGATTTCGCAGACCGGCTTCAAATGATGAATAGGGGGTGTCATGTTCAAGAGCGACGCTTACTGCCAATCAATACAACGATGAAACATATCCCTTTCCCAAATTTCCCCCCACCATTTCTGGCAAGTACCTCTTTATTTTTACACAATCTTGAAGAGGATCACATATGCTTGTTGATATAAGCTCATCCTTCGGACGAGTCCCTCAGAGTATTTTTAATGAACCCTAGGAAGGAGTGGTTCAGTCCCATCACGGGTCTGTCAATGTTTGTTTAACGAGTCCAGAGATAGTAAAGTCGAAGGTTTCTCAAGATTATAGAGTTTGGAAAAACACTTAAAAGAGAACTCTCTCAGTTCCTTTTTCGTACAGTAGTCCAACGAGACCGAAAAAGGGTTAAACTATCACTCGAAAGACGCGTACTTCAAATACTTTATCGATCGTGAAGATAGCAAGGTCGCTCGGCAATCTTTTCCTGTTTAGAGAGTCTAAAAAGAGCTTAAAGAAAACTCCAGGGGGGTTCCTTTTTCGTATAACCACAGCGATCCCGAAAAAGTGATAAAACGACGCTCGATCACGTTCTTATGTTTTTCACAAGCGCAAGAACGGACAAAAAGCGCTCGAGGATTTATGTAAAAACCAAGCAGAATCACACCATAACGGAGAAAAATATGTCCATATCCTTTTCGTAATCATCAATGTTTCATACCTGCAAGTCATTTCGCTCATTTTCACATTAGTGATTAGGTTTAAATAATAAATAAACATAAAAAACCCAAATTTGATATAGTAAAAAGTAATTAAAATGAGTAAATAACTAAATTTACCATATCATTTCACATGTTTACCATTGAGTTCCAAAAACCCTCATTTTACCCTTTGCATTCGGTGTCGATTTCCGGGAGCTACGGGTGATCATTTTTCGAGCCGTCGGCAGCATCTTGGTAAGTTCTTTATTCCTGATCTTTTCATGGTTTAAAATCTTGATTTCATTGGTTAAAAGTTTTGTTTTAAGTTATTTTTTGGACCGTATATGCGTGGAGACATTCTCGCAGGTGGCCCATACGGGACCTGCGAGAATGGATCGTTCTCGCAGGTGGGCCTTAAGACGACTGCGAGAAGTTCACACTATGCATAATATGGCACCTGCGAGAAGTGCAAAACTAAAAAAAAATTGAAACGTTTAGCCAATAGAAAAAATTCATTTCATGAATAAGATCATTAATCATCTTTATATGTTTCTTTTGCAGGTAAATAGCCACCAACATGGTACTTGAGTGGAGAGAATGAGAACATGAGGAGGATAATGCAAATGTTGAGAATCACCCTCCCACCATAGCTGCATTAAGAGATTGTGGTCTCTTAAAATACTTCTGTATCCCGGGCATGAGAGCCCAAGTCCGATTATTGGAATATCTAGTCCGAATGTGGGATCCGGACCAGCAAGTTTTCATTGTAGGAGCTCACACATTAGCTATTGAAATCGAGGACATATATTTCTTGACTGGATTATCCAGGAGTGGGTCCTATGTCAGTCTGACCGGCAGTAGATCAGGCGGTTTGAAAATGAGTGAATACTGCAACCAATATTGTGTACCTGAGGCCGAAAGAAAGAAAGGGAAAGTGGCAATCTGGGGAGTAACTGACTTGACTCTCCACACTATTCTCTTCACGATTGCTCAGATGGCTGGAAGTGCCACTCCCCATATGGCATTGCAGAGCTATTTCCAGTACGCCATCGAGTGTACTGAGCCCCGAGTATTTAACTGGGCTGATGCAGTATTGCGCAATATCAAAAAACAACTAACCAAGTGCAGACGTGGTGATTTAAAACAATTTGGATATGGATCTTTACTAGTGTCCCTCTTCCTTGAGAGGGTCCATGTATTCCAACTACAGGTTGAGTGGAATATACCTGGTCCGAGAGATCCACGGATGTTGAGGTGGTGTCATCTCATGGCCTGGCACGTGGTAGGACCAATCGTCAAATATGACGATATTTTCTTCGACTGGTTGCAAAACCAGATGTTGATGGTCAATCACTATGCCTACGCCGGGTTGGATTTTCGAGGAGATCCTGATCTAGCATTGCCTGAGGATGCTCAGTGGGGAGACCTCGGTAAGAAGTACACACATTTTCTCATTTTAAATGTTTTTGAATTTTAATCATATTTAAATTTTTTTGTTTTATGCATTTATCTGAAGACTAACTCAATATGTTTGTTGATAACATATGTTGGACCAGATAGACCTACTGGAAGTTCTCCTATCCAGAGGCGAGGGGAAGCAACAATATCAGTTCCACAATATGCTGAAGATTACATGCTAGTGGAACAAAATTTAGAAGGCCTAACAGCAGACATTCCAGATATGACTCTGGAAGAGATTTCGCGACGTGATTAGCGTCACACTGTAGGAGTATCAGCTGCTATGGGTCGACTGCTCCGTAGGGTAGCTAGGGCAATAGTGTGTTACCATGAACGTCATCCATGACGTCACATTGTAGAAGTTATAATCTCCCATTTTGAGATTTTGGTCTTCGGACAAA
Organism: Picea engelmannii; assembly: GCA_009831015.1. Lineage (NCBI taxonomy): Eukaryota > Viridiplantae > Streptophyta > Pinopsida > Pinales > Pinaceae > Picea > Picea engelmannii. The sequence continues at coordinate 1,398,205 of ML779036.1, forward strand.
CTTTTTGTAAAAACAAACTCTTTTGATCGTTATATATATACAGACGGCTTCTACCTATTTACTTTACATTGTGTGAATTGTAATGTGTTTGATTTATAAATGATTTAAATGTCTGTCCAATACATAATTAGCTAAAGCATCTGTTAATGTATTAAGACATCTAGGAATATGTTGATATTCAATGTGATCAAAATACCGTTCCAAGAGGCGAATCCGCAAATATACCCTTAATAAAGTAGGACTTCGAATAGAGTAGACATTACTTATCTGTAGTACTACAAGCTGCGAKTCAAGTCAGACAACCAAATGACGAATTCCGAGAGAGATAGCATCAATCAATAATTCAATAACGGTGCTATACTATGCGATGTTGTTGGTTGCTCGGCCAAGACATACACCTCGTAAAGATATGAGCTCGTTTGTTGGGGCATAGATTTCCCATGCAGCTGAGGCTAAGTTTTGAGTACTACGACTAGCACCATCAGCGAAGCCAATATAAGGTAGCGAATACTCCGACATCTGGCAATCAAACACAACGTCACGTAAGGGCAGAGACCAGATAACGTCAAAAGAAAACTAAAGTAACACAAACACAGTAGGATACATAAAATACAAGTACTTGTGCACAAATGACTTATGCATAATACTTCTTCAAGTATAACCCATTTATGGGCTCACTCAAAGGTATACCATCGTAATCAACTAGCTCATACGCTCCTTTTTCCAAAACTTTGTGAACAATGTAAGGACCACGCCACATTGGTTCGAACTTCCCAGCTCCTAATCGACAGCTAGCTTCAGAGAAGGTATATCACATTCTATTGGCAGAATGGCTTCCATGCCATAAACTAATCGAAAGGGCGTAAATCCTGTAGCGGATTTAACAGATGTCCGATATGCCCACAATGCCAAAAACAACATCGTGTGCCAGTTGGTTTTATGTATTCCTATCATCCGTTGAATCATAGTTATAAGAACCTTATTGATTGCTTCGACCTCGCCATTAGCTTGTGGATAATAGGGTGTTGAGCTATCATGACAAAGACCCAACTTTTTCGTAAGTTCAGACATCATAAAATTCCTAAAATGACTATCGTGATCGGTAACGATAGCCTGAGGAACAACAAAACAAGTTATGACATGGTTGAAAAGAAATAACGCTGCAGTCTTCCCAGTATTATCGAATGTTGGCATCGCCTCGACCCACTTTGTAAAGTAATCAACAGCTACAATAATGTAACCATGCCCCCCGACCAAGTGAGGGTGACATGTCATGAAATCAATGCCCCATTTTGCAAAAGGACCAACTGAGACCACAGGATGAAGGGGAGCAGGATGCGACCGAATTTTTTGATTGTAGGTCTGGCAGGCATGGCACTTCTGAACAGCAGTAATGCAGTCATTGAACAAGGAAGGCCAAAAATATCCTTCATGTAAGATTTTCTGGGCAGTAGCATACCCATACATATGACCACCACATGCTCCAGAATGGCAGTCAGTCAAGGCTTTCTCGGCTTCTTCAAAATTCAAACAATGTCGAAACACAGAGTCAATTCCTCAACGGTAAAGAGTATCTCCAAGGATAATGTACTAGCAAGCTTGATAACGGACGCGACGTCGTTCAGCACTAGACAAAGCAGGATGGAAAGTCTGGGTTTGGAGATATATAATGATATATCCATACCAAATATCGTCAGTGTTGATAAGGAAAATCAATTCATCAGGTAATGAATCGACTGCTACATTTTCCATGCTAGAGTGGGGAAAATCACAAATTAACTCAGCAAAAACTAAGGATTTCTTTGACGTGGCGCGATCGAATTCCAAGTCGAACTCTAGGAGAATGACAATCCACTTGGAGTACTTGCCCCCCAGCAATTGATGTGTCAAAATATGTTGCATGGGTTTACAATGTGAAATCACTGTAGTTTTCCTAGAGAGAATATAATGGCGAAAGCGTTGAACCGCTTGAACAGCAGCCAAAGCCAGTTTTTCAACATGTTGGTACTTGATTTCAGTGGAAGTAAGACTTGGACTCAAGTAATATATAACATGTTCATCGTGTGCATCATCCTCCTGAACGAGAACCATGTTGATAGTATACTCGGAAGCCGCAAGATAAAGAAATTAATCCCGACTATAATCAGGAGGGAAAAGAAGTGGAGCTTTCATGAGGGACAACTTCAAAGCTTCAAAAGCGTTGTTGGCAAATTTATCCCAAATAAACTCTGAAACTTTCTTTAGAAGGCGTGTAAAACCACGAGTAATCTCAGCGTAATTAGGGATGAAACGACGAAGAAAGTTTGCTTTCCCCTGCAAACTTTGTAACTGGCGCAGTGAAGAAGGAGGAGGAAGATTAAGAATCGCCTCAACCTTAATAGGATCTACCCGAATCCCTTGACATGAAACAATGAAACCGAGAAGATGGTCGGACTCTACGCAAAAGACGCATTTATGAGGGTTTAGATGAATGTGATAGAACCGACAACGAACAAAAATTGCTCGGAGATGATTGGGGTGATCGAATCGGCGTAAAGAATGAGCTGGCAAGTCGTCCAAATAAGGTTGAACGATATGCTTTATATCGTGAAACGCATAAGACATAGCATGTTGAAACGTCATGCCCGTGTTCTTAAGACCGAAAGGAAGTTTCCTATAGGCGAAAGTACCCCAAGGACAAATAAAAGCAGTTTTATGTTGGTCCTCAGGAGCGATGTTAATTTGATTATAGCCAGAGAATCCATCCATGAGAGAAAAGATTTCACTTCCGGCACAGTCATCGACGATCTGGTCGACGAAAGGGGTTGGAAATCTATCTTTTGGACAGGCTTTGTTAATATCCCGATAATCAACGCAAACACGTATACTACCACCTTTCTTATCAATCGGTACAGGGTTGGAAACCCATTCTATCAAAGCCACGGGGTAAATAAAACCGGCTTTAAGAAGTTTTTCAACTTCGAGTTTGATAGTTGTCGCTTTACGTGGATGGACAGGATGGAGGCACTGCCGGAATGGTTTAGCTCTGGGGTATGTCTCAATTTCATGGACAACAATAGCAGGGTCGATACCTGGCATCTCTTTGTAACTCTAGGCAAAGATATCACGAAATTCTTTAAACATGGAAGTATAAGTGACAATTTCTTTGGGAGAACACGAAGCTCCAATATGAACATTTTCAACTATCCCAGGTTTAACTGATATATCAATGGGAATCGTGGGAGATATATTACTGAGGTTCCCTTCGGTAAACACATCATGTGAAGTTCCGAGAACCGTCGATATGACAACAACGGTCGACGGAGTCGAAATCCGTTGGTAGTTCTCGAGAGTCTGTTGTTCCAAAAAGAGTATGGAACGATGATGCCCATCATCCCAAGGGGTGTCTTCCATGACGGACATGATCATCTCGTCAGTGGGAAAGATGACACGGAAATGATCAGGAGACAACTCATCAAGAGAAGGTGTAGAAAGGGTTGTCGATTGAATGGCTTGATAAGAAGACTCGACCGGACTTAACGGCATGACGTCGCCGAAATGAGTATGATCTCCTGGATCAGGGGCTATCCAAGGGTCAAAATACACAGGAAGCTCATGAGGTACAACGGAGATCATATTAATAGAAGCAACTGACGGGCGTGGAATATCGGGTGGTGGCGGAATGGGGAAAGTGCCCATTAACGAAGAGTCCTTTAAAAGGCCGACACCGACATTCTCGTAACCCGACGGAGTTTTAGCTATAAACGGCACATTGCCAGTACAAGTATCGGAATTAAAGAAGGCAAGTTGATCAACCGTAACAACTTTTCCCTGGTGAGGAAATCATACGACATGGAAAAGTGTTGACACAACAGTGTGCATGGAATCTACCCAGCTACGACCAAGAAGAAGATTATAATCTAAAGGAGCATCGAAAACTTCCACTTCAACTTGGACTGTCTTACCTTCTAGAGTGACAGGAAACGATGAAAGAACGTTGTAAAGCTTAAAACCAGAGCCATTAAAGGCTTTCAGAGTATTTTGTGATTCATTTAAAGGAGGAGAGCCAATGGATTTCTAACAAGCAAGAGACATTACGCATGTAGAGGCACCCTCGTCTATAACAGTTCGACAAATGTTCTTGTCGGCGACAATAACTTGTATCTGAAACGCAAGCTGAGGGGGTAACCTTGGAATATGATCTTCCAAGTCAAAGACTATCAAATTCGAATCTGTAGGATCAATTCCACCTATAGATTTCAACATAGCCCTTCGTTGTGCAGGACAGGACTGAAGGACTTCAAGGGCAGACATCGTTGAAGGTGCTTCGGCCAGATCTTCCACAATACTGTAGTTCTGGGCCGCATGAGCATGAGGATTGAAAGTTGACTTGCGAACAACACCCTTAGGGGATCGTAGGACTGTATCAGGGCTCGGTCGTTCGAGATGAAGAGGACCATTGGTAGGTGGAGTCGGTGGAGAGGTTTGTACCAAAGCAGGAGGTAAATCGTCAACCTTCTCCTTAGATGGAGAATAATCTTTGGCTCTAGTTGCGATTGCAATGTCGTTCTTCTTAGAATCACCAGTGCACATCAAAACATATGATGTGGTAGAAGTAGATGGTTGGTCATGGATGACCAACGAGGCCTGTTGCTGAGATGGAAAGGGTTGGGACAAGACTGTCGGGGTAGGTGGTTTTGGCGTTCCTTGAAGGAACTTAGTAACTTCGGCACATCGAGGACAATCCTTTGTATAGTGATCATCACCACAGATAAGGCAAGGGTACCGCGGTTTGCGCTTATCCCTCTCTTCAACAGGAGCATTTTTAGTTTGTTATGTTGGATTATTATTCTTACCCTCCTTATTCTTTCCTCTCCCCTTTTTAGATTTACCTTTACCGATCGGGGTATATTGAATAGCGTTCACCTCAGAGGTTTTACCGGCGGGACCGGTAGGAGACGAAGCATTTTGAACATTAGAAGATGTATATTTAGGGGTTGTATTCGAAACAAAATGTGAGTGGGTATGGGTAGTACCAATCACACCATCAGCGGCATGCGAAGCAGCTCGAGTAGTTGAAGCCATGGAAGTACCAGGATGGGGTAGCTCAGGTAGAAAATCGTATAGTGTTCCCATTTACAAATAAATGAGATCAAGATATTGGGCACGACTTATAGCCTTCTCCTCTGTAACAACACCACCCATGGCGATGTCTTTACCAATTTCGTTCACAAAGGATTTCGTGAACCATTCGGCCAGTAACTGATCAGGGAGTTCCAGTTTGATGAGACATCGTCTCCATCTCCACTCATGTATATGATCCGAGATGTGAGTCCCTTTAGTTTGTTTAAAAGAAGTTAAAATCTCAGTCCTAGTATCATAACGGATCGACAACTGGTAATGTGTAAGAAAGGCCATAGCCAGGGTGTTAAAATCGGAGAAGAAACCTCGTGGCAATTCAATATACCACTTCGCAGCGGAACTAGTAAGAGTTCTTTGAAAAAGACGTAGGCGAATGGAGTCATCCATCAAAGAGTTGGATGAACACCACAGATGAAAAGTCATCACATGATTATTTGGATCCTCCCCTACCTTGCCATCGAATTTTGGAATATCCGACGGAAGCTTGGTAGGAATAGCAGGCCATTGGGGGGAGTGACAAATAGGATCATTCAGAATCCTAGTCAAATCTGGCAAGTCCAAAGTAGCAAGAAAAGGAAACTGTTGATTCACTTGTGGGTACTGGTGACTTTGGGGTGGAATCCCTGTCGGTAAACCAGTAGGACCATATGCAGTCTGCCCATAGAGGGAAGACCCTAGATGATTCGATGGTGGTCGGATAGGATAGTAGCCCCAAGGATTGTAACCTTGATTTTGAGTGGGGACCTGAGGCTGAGTAGTGTGACTCTGACCCCAAATAGGATTAGTTATACCTGGATATGGTTGGCCCACAGTAGGGACAGTTTGCTTCCCCCCAGCATTTTGAGGAAAGTTTTGTAGAAGTTGATTCCAATACTAGACCAATTCAGGAGGTATGTTTTGTCCAAAAGGTGAGGTTGGTCCCCCTATTGTAGGTATAGTTCCACCCAGAAGTTGTGTGCCAACCGTAGGTTGCATAGTAACTATGTTGTGTCCGGGAAAAGGAAAAGGGACCGTACTACCCCGTCCACCAACAGGAATCTGTGGGTTCGTTGCAACAGTCGGGATAATACCACTAGGATTAGGATTGCCAGAAGGAAACGGTGGGAGTGTCGGAACAAAATGAGGAACATCATACCCAGGAAAAGGAGGACCACCTGGAGAACCGGCTGGGGTTTGCGGAGGCATTGGATTGGAAGCATTCAACAAAGAATTCAACGCATGGTAACTAGGAGGTAAATTTGGGTTAACCTCAGGAATTCGCTGGGTATTGATGGGAGCAAGAGTAGTTGTAGGAATTTCATTTTGGACACTCGTAGTATTCATGAGATGGTCCATCTCAGGAGGGAGAAAAAAACGGTAAGTGGTAGTCTCTGGTGTAGTTCCTGTCTCAGGAGACACCGGAGGGTTAATTTCGTAGACGGTAGGTGCCTCAGTACCAAAAAGGACTCGTCGGAAATCACCAGACCAAAAAGGATCTTGGCCTACTACACTGGGAGAAGGCCCAACGGTTGATTCAGAGGATGTAACAATGGCTTCGTCAGAAGAATTTAATCGCACAACAGGTCATTCACCACGGCGAATGCGATAGTCCTCTCTAGTATTGGTGACTCGAAAATATTCTAGAGAGTCAGTTTGTTCTACCTGTGGAGGTGGTGTAGTGACAACTGGAACATCACTTATTTCCTCGTGTGGTGGAGTAACCGCTGGAACTTCATTCTGATGGGGAGAACCCTCCACTGTACCGGTAGGCAAGGGTTGAGAATCGTCCAGATGTTCTGGAGATAAACCTTGCATTCTACGTGAACATTGTGGGGGAGAAATTGTAAATAAGTGACAAGCTCCGCGAAGAAACTCTTAAGGTCAACTTCGATAAACAAACAACACACACTAGTAAACAAAATCTAGGAAACAATCACCAAGCAAAAAATACCTTCTAATTTCGAAGCCACTAGTTGGTGATGAAATTCAACGTCGCAACAATGAGACGAGAAGGGGCGGGGCTAGGATGGAAAATTTACATTGACAACCTTCTTAACGGACTTACACCCTGGTGCAAGCTCCCACACATAATCGTGGGTATACCCTCCAAGGAGACCGAGTGAGTTTGATCAACGTCAATTCTAGGTACCGTGAAGACTTTCCCCTCCACAGTCACCTTGGGTAAGAACCTAGAGAGACAGGCCACTAAGGTCACCACAAACAACAGTACAGCCTGGGGAAATAGTCGTCATTCTGATCCACACGCAAGGGCAGGGTATCTAGCCCGAAATCAACTGAAAGGCTTCCACTCATAATTGTGGGTATACCTCGGAGTGACCCCCGTAATACGTGCAATATCTACACTGATGTCAACAAAGCAGGGTTAGTAACTCTGCCAACACCAATGCGACCTAGTGCTTGATCCTTGTGTTAGAAGGGCTTCCCAGGACAATATGTTGTAAATGGAATTTAACACTCCCTAACTCAATATGCTATTGTGTGTTTTGAGCTTTTGGAGAGTGTATCTCTCTTCCTACTCCAAAGCACTAGCCTAACTAAATGTTGGTGTAAAAGAGCCCTAGAAAAGAGTTACTAGATACATTTTAATATTATGCAATGTTTTTAAGGGTTGTTGTTTACTCAAAGGTAACGGAAAGGAAACTCATGTGTGTATGACTCTGACCCAAGTAATGCAAGAATGAAAATGAAAAAATAACACTTTCTGTTCAATGAATCCTATATATGGGAGAGAGAGAAGTTTTCTAAATCAACCACGAATCATATACAAAATTTCCTTTTTCCAATGTCAATACAAACAATCATTCATCAAATAACAATGTACTATGTTTTCTTTTTCAAAACTTCAACAATTCTAACAATTTGATTTTCAATGTTTTGTAAATGACAAAAACAATTTGATGGAAGAAAAAAATTGTGTTCACTTTCCAAAAATAACTCGCACTATATCAATGAGAGAGCAGAAAATCAAATCACAAAGAATCAAGCAATAACAACCCAATCAACTCTTTCAACGAAAGCAAGAACAAAGAACAAAACAAATAGTCTTCCCAATGCAAACGAAAATGTGCTTTCAAACCAACAAGCAAATGAGAAACACCAAACACTTAACTCTCAACCAATCACTGGTTCTCATCCAATCAGACACACTCAACTCCAGAAGTCAGAGAATGAATTGACCAATAAGAGCCAAGAAATGAAAGTCAAGCTACAAAGGCAAGAAAAACCTTGAAACCCTAAAATTGTTCGAGCATGCAAACTAAAGCAAGAGATATATAAATCAATGATCCAATAATCCCATGAGAGTTAATTCAACTGATCTGAGTAGCTATAAAAGTCAAAACTCAATTTCAAAATTTTCAAAAATCTTGCTCGCAGGCAAGCAGTGTTACACAGTGCGAGAATCTTAGATTCTCACAGGCAACCTTGTAGCAGGGTGTGAGGTGTTCGCACTGGACCCTATATGCAGGGTGCGCACCTGACTGATTCTCGCAGGCTGTAATTAAACACAGTGCGAGAACTCCTGAAGATGACAAAAATTTTGAAAGTGAAAGCAAAAATGACAAAGGCTGCTGGACCCAGTAAGTCTATCAGGATATCCTGAAGACTCAAAGACTGACTAGACAGGAGAAAAAGAAAACGAGAGAAAATGGCCATAGAAAAACTTAAAAACCATAAATAAAAAAGGGAAGGTCCCCAGTGGAGTCGCGAAATTTCGTTTCAGGATTAATCCGTGAGTGCGGACACAAACCAATCTCCCTAGATCCACCTGGATCTAGAACAAAACAAGACAGAATGATACTCTTTCCCTAGATTTTCACTATTGAATGAACTAGAAGGAAAGAATCATGAACATACCGTATGATCGCTTCCTTGGGTCTTTGTTGTACCAATTTCGCTCCGATGCTCTCGCGCAGTCTAGACCAAGACAGTTCAAATCAATCGAAGTGAAAACAACTTAATATATTCAACAGTTAATCTATACATATGATCAAGGAATTATGTAATAAAGTGCAATCAACTTTATGGGAAAGGGACACATTACTGTATTATATTGATAGAAAGCAAAACTTACAACCTGAGCCTTGATGTTGCAAGCCTCCCTTCGATGGCTCCTAGATCTGACACACACACTTGCTCATGCATGAAGAAGTTCAACCACTTTTGATAACTTTGTTGGTGTCTCTAGCTGTTGTAGCATCAGTCCTTCATACAATCTTACACTAATTCTCCAATAAATCTCTTGCTAATTTGCTTCTTAACCTATTCCATGAGCATTCCCCTCAATTTATAAGAGAGAATGGATTAGTTACTAGGATAGGAATGATCCCAAGATATCAGGAAAACCAGTACTTAGATAACCATTCGAATGCCAACTCATTATTCTAGAATATTCCCTTCTAGAAGGTTTGAGATTTTATCTTTTTCCTTCTTTTAGAAGATGTTCGCACCCTGATAGTTAGGTACAGTGCGAACCTCTCACACCTCAGCTTAATGCAGCCTGCGAGAATCATGCATCCTCGTAGGAAAATATATAGGTAGCCTGCGAACCTCCCTTAAAAACATGATTTCTGGAAAGAGACAAAGGTAACTTTTCTCAGGAAAATGTTCTAGTGAAGAGCCTGATTTCTCCATCATTATTACATCATCATGACAACCAAATTTATGGATAACATGTACCACATGTAGGATAGAAGGACATCACAAGAATGAGTGCCCAAATTTTGTGTAGTGCATGGAAATAGGGCTACCAAACCCTTTTCCAACAGGAGGACCATGGTGTGATATCTATAAAACACATGGAAATGATCCATATCATTTTCCAATGATGCATAAGTATCAAACAATACCCAAGAGTTCATATTGGAACTTTATCAAATCAGTGGGTCATGATGACAAATACTGTAGGAAAATGGACTTGATGAGGGAAAGAATGTCAGACACCTATAGGGTGTAGGCAGAAATGATGAAAGAGAAAACTGCACCTCAATATAACCAGGTACCACCTCCATACAACACTACGCAACAACAATATAACACTATGCAACTTCAATAAAATAATGCACAACCACAATATAACCCTGAGCAGTATAATTAGGTGCCTCAGTACAATGCACCGTGAGGAGATTGAATTGTCTACAGAGGTGGAGGTCAAGGAAGAGGAAGCTTTAGAAGAGGCAGAGGACTAATAGTGTGCCATAACTTCCAACAACCAGGACACTATTCAAGGGAATGTCCACTTCCACCTACGACATGCATGTACTGTCATGCAACATACCATGATACAGAGGATTGTCCAACATTATTGGGAAAAATTCAATAAAATTGGAATCAGAATAATCATAATGTACAGCGGATTTCTACAGAAGCTAGAGATGATGGGAGTAACATCAACATAGTCATGTGTGGAGGAGTTAAGATAAGAGATGACACAGTACGAAATGATCCAATGCAACACCAATGGGTGAAGAAGAATACTGAACCACATAAACAGTTTGACATGGGGAAAGAAAAAGAAATATTCAAGGAGGAAAGAGAGGAATTCCTCAAGCAATATATTGCATCTACATCAACCGTGCAACATAATCAAAATGTACCAATGTACAAAATTCCCTTCTCAATGGACCACACCAATGAAACAAATCTGTAGAGAAAGTAAGTACCATAACGACTTTTATGCAATCCTGTTTTAAGCTACTGAATAATCCATCATCTGTTAAGGTGTTGCAAAATATGTTAAAAATATGTAACACAGAGGTAGAGGGGAAGTTAGAGAAAAAGACAGTCAATCACCTCCATTCAAGAAGGAGGGCAAGCAAGGAATTCAGATTGAAAGATAACATTTGGGATTTCAATATGGGAGACATTATATTGGACCTAGGCTTTGAGGTCAACATCTTACCTAAGAAGACATGGAAATGTATGGGAGAACCCACATTAGGCTACTCACCTGTCTAGCTGAAACTAGAAAACCAACACAGAGTTCTGCCAATTGGAAGGCTAAAAGGTGTGACAACATATTTGGATGGAGTTCGCACTAAGGAAAACTTTGAAGTGATAGAAATAGTGGATGGTACAACACCCTATCCAACATTGCTTGGCCTGGATTGGGAATTTGATAACTAGGCCATAATCAACTTGAAGAAAAGGAAGATGACATTCACATGAGTAGAGTAAAGATTCATTTTTCCACTAGATCCATTTGAAGGAGAAAGGTTTGTAGAGCCCACTTTCTTAGATCTGGAGGAAATCAACCAGTTATACAGAACCACTGGACGTGAGAAAGATTATGTTCATCCAACTACAGATGGGGTACTCAACTGGAGGAGAATCACATCATGTGATTCTGACTCAGATATAGGCTTAGATAATTGGCAATAGATATTACATGAAGTCTCCACAAGAAGTTGTGCAAGAATAGACCACGCAGTAAGATGGGTGGCTATCGAGATAAGAGAACCTCCCAGTTTCTGTGGTATAAATGACTTAGAAGAATTCCTAACAAGATATGAAGATGAAGTTTTAGGGAATCCGAGGCTCTTATCCCTGGACATTTCACTCAAGGAAACACCTGCAAGATGGTGGGGTGCGCACAAAGAAATAGTTAAGGACTTGTACTAATGTAAGTGACTACTGCACATTAGATTTGACGCAGGGTAGGGGAGAAATAAGATGCATATATATGATGGATAGGGGACACCAACAGAACATTTGGAGAGATGCAGAACAATATGGAGGATGACACCACCAGAGGAATGACCTCATTAATTCATCCATACATTAGAAGGAATTCCATGATCTAGGTGGATATTGGTGGCCACCCACCTATTCCACTTGGACCCCCACCATTTCTTCTTTCAGTTTTCACACAGTTTATTATTTTTAGCACTTTTTTCGGGTCCTGAACTTCCGGGGCCATTTTGAGGCCCTAAACGATGTTTTTTTGGGTATGTTTCTCTCGAAAAATTTCATCTCATGATGTTATTTTTTATTGATCGTTGTAGGCCTCAGATAGATCTTTCCAACGAGCTATCATACGCCTAAAACGAAGATCGTATGCAAAAGTTATGACCCCGGGAAGTTGATGCACCAACTTACCCAAACGAGGCCCACATGACTTTTGGCGCTTCATCTCCCAGGGTTAGGTTTTTGGATGTCTAGGAATTTTGGAATTCCCATTTATTGTAAAAGGGACTTTAGAGCCTCATTGTAATCATCTTCTCACGGATGCGAGTAGCGGCCACATCTCTTCTTAGAGATAAGCTACTAGCGCCCTAGCTAGTTTATTTCCATTCTGTCTGTAAGCATATTTCAGTCATTTGTTATTAATGAAATGAAGTTTTATTTCTGCTGCATCTATGTGTTTATGGGTATTTATGTATTTCATTGTGTTCCTACATAAATCCGGATCAGTGGTATCAGAGCGGTCTTCTCATTCTCGATCCTTCTTTTCATGTCCCCAACGAGATCGGGGTATAAGGAGTTGGGGCTCGATCTGGTTGAACCTTTGCAAGATCAGCCTCGCAAACCCCGATGACTGCCCATGGGGGAAGAAAAGAAAGATGAGGGAGCAGGAGATCCTATCAAAATGTTGC
>ML779036.1:1420823-1436598 GCA_009831015.1 Picea engelmannii
GGTAATAATGCTTTTCGTTTAGATTTGCCTCCATATATGCAGATGTATGTAGTTGTGAATGTTGAGAATTTGAAGTTGTATGAGCCTCCGTTGATCGATGATCAAGGAGAGCATGTTCAGATTCCTTCCATAGATGATTTTTCACCAGAGTATCTAACAGAATTGCAGGAAGACACCATACTTGACAGAAGGATGAGGACTTCGAAGCGGGGAAATGTGGAGTATTTGCGAGTTGGTCTTAAAGGGACGAATCCAAGCAAGGCCAAGTGGATTGAGGTTGGAAGGGTGAGGGAACTCTACCCTCATCTTCACATAGACTGAGATAGTCTTTTGGAGGTCCAAAAGCTTCCCAATGGGGAGGTGTGATCAGGGGATCAAATTTGCTCAATTTTCAAAGTGCTCGGATTGAGACGAAAATAGTGCCATTGCGTCCGTCTCGTTTTCTTGATTCCGGTGGTATATTTATTTTCGCAAATGGAGTCTGTATGGAGGAGATATCGCGATTTGACCGCCAAGTCAAACAGGTAAAAAATTGGGGTGCTGACTGTACATGTCCGTACAGTCTGTACGGCCACGTGGAGGGACGTACCGTCATGGTGACGTGGCAGCTTGTTGATGTGGCGCAATTTGATTGGGTGTTTATTGGCCAGTGATATGTTGACACGTGTCATTGTGTGATTGGCTTATATTTTTGTGTGTTGTGTAAAATGGTTTGGAGGCCGCGGGGTTCGACCCTCGGACCTCCCCACACACTAAAGTTTTCATAACACTATGCTAGCCAAAAGTCCCGCACATATTACTTGTTATATAGTTCGACACATATATATTTGAATTTGGCTGCTGTATAATGGGGAAAAGGGCACGGGCCGGGGCCCCAAGCCCCGACCCATGGTTCTATTGAACAATCATATGACCGTATGAAAATATATATATATATCACGGGGGGAATTGAATATAGTCCGTGGACTATATCATGTGTATTACATTGTGTTGAAACGCGCGCAATGGTTATTGTAATGTTTATTGCAATATAACATTTGCATATGTGTTAACATTTGTATATTAAAATGCACGCGGGTGTATAACTGTTGGTTAATACATATGACCCGTGGTTTGGTCGGTATGTAACCGCGCGGGAAGTTTTAAAACGGTCAAACGATTTTTATGTCGCGCCTATGGTCGCGTGAGTCATGTGACCCAATGCCGAGGCGGTTAAGGGCTGGAGGCGCCCTAACCGTTCTACGGTTTGTACCGGTGCGCGGTTGCGTACGGGACTGGGTTCTTTACGCTTAAATGAGCGTGTGTGCCAGGTTTGGAGAACAGGGGTGCAGATTGTAAAACCAGAGACAGCAAAGAAGAAGGGGAGACTTCAAGGATTCATTTTTCGACCGTTTCAGGAGCCGTCAGAGCCTAGACAGGGGTTTTGGGATGTTGCGGAGCCATTGAAGCAGTCAGTTTGTCATTTTGAGCACTGTAAGACATGTTTTTAAGCACTTTGAGAAATTTAATATAAAAGATCCATTTGGAGGCTGGACCAGGAGATGTAGCCCAGAGTGGGGTGAACTCCTTTATCAAGTTGTTGTGTTTATGTCTGATGTTCATTGATTTATGCTGTTGTCTATGTGTATTTCTACATAAGTAATCCTTTAATATGTGTTGCAAATTGATCCGGTTGCTTTAAAAACACATAACAATTTCACTTGCAATATTTATTCAAGTTTCAAGTCTTCTTCAATTTTAGATCACCTACATAAATCCAGATCATTCCATAAAATTGGTATGTAGACTAGGAACTGTGTAGAGGCACTATAGAATGGACAACATTACAAAAAAAAATTATAGTAACCTTGATGCAGGAGAATCGCTCCACCTCAGCACGTGCCAATCGATTAACATGCATGGTGTGCATTCAAGAAAGGGAGAGGCGTCACCCTATCATTTTTCCTTGAGAATCAAAAGCATGATCCAGGCATTTAATGATGACAAGCTGGAAGAGCCAAGTTGTGCATTCGCACAAGATGGAGATAAAGTCGCCATTAAGTGGTTGACGACAGGAGGGATCTGCATATGATTTGGAGCAAATATCCATCATTGTAATTTTCCCATTAGAAAAGTGTTTTTAATGGTGATTTGACACCACTAGTTTAGCTTGCGAGGGAAGCTCGTCGATCCCCTCTTGTATAAATCGTTGTATTGTATGCCTGATAGAGGCTGTTGAAGTTTGATGAAAAATCATTGTAAGACAAGTTAGAGATATGTGTTGTAGGTTAGCTAAGATAGAGTTAGATAGGAGAAACACAGAGAGCTGAGACTCAGTTGTATCTTGGACTCCACTATTGTAATTTGACATTCCATCATTAATAGAAAATGACAGTTGTTCCTGCTAGCAATTTATGTGTAATGGATGCTATGTTACAAATGTCATTTACATGTATTTGAATTGTATATGAATGTTGGAAATCGTTTGTAGGGATAGAGATACAATTTTCTATCTGTGAGTGTGTTGAATTAAGTCTGGTTCTCTAGGCTAAGTGCAAGGAGTGCACGAAAGAGAGATGAAAATCTATGAGCTGACGCAAGGAGTGCATGTCTGAACTCAATGGAGTTATAAGAGAAGTTTCTAGGAGGGCATACCAGGTTAATTCATAGACTCGGGGAGAAATTTCAAGGTGGTTAAATACCTTGGAAAGAAAGACTTTGTATGGGGAAGAACAGTTCAGAGTTACTGAATACTCTGAAACACTCTTCTAGGAGGGCATCGAGATAGTGTGACCATGCACAAGGATAAAATGGTTGGAAGTGTTGCAATCCTTAAGAGAATCCCAAAATTACTGAACATTCTAAGGAAGGAAGGCTTTGCAAGAGTGCATCGACAAAGGCAAGGAGATGCCTTAAACCCTTCTGGAAAGCTGAGGGAGAATTTGTCAAATAATGGAGTTGAGTGCAAGGAGTGTGTCGAGGATACTATAAGTCCATATTACAAGCTCAGGAGGAAGAGAGAGAATCTTTCAGGAGGGCACGAGAAAGTTCACAAAGAAACAGTGAACTTTGAAGTTTTTCAAGCCGAGAAAAGTCGCAGAAGGGTCTGCACAGAATTATGCAAGGGGTGCAGAAGGAATTCGAGAACAACATAAGTATCTAAGGAGAAATTTGCACTAAGTGTGAAAATGGGTCGAGGACTTACTGAAGTCTCAAAGTGCGGAAAATTGTTCATCGTCAGAGGAGACAGGTGGAAAAATATTGAGAGGTTTGGGAGCATGAACTTCGAGAGGTTTTCCAGGAGCAAACAAAAGTCTTCACGAAGTCACGAGGTGCAAAGTGATTTTGGACCGTTGGATCCAAAGGGCACGTGGTAGAGATCCATGTGTTTCAGAGGAAGAATCCTTCAATAAAAATCGAGGAGAGAATACCTGAAGAGTTGGGAGACGAAGAAATCCTAGTCGCCCATCGATATAGGACACGTGGAGTTGGGATCGACACTTTGTTGATTCGCAAGTCGGGAAGGATAGAGTCGGGAGAAGATATGACTCACGAAGTCTGAGCTCATGATTTGATCACCATAATTGGTTGCAAGAGGAACATGGACCATAGATCTGGTCCCAAAGAATTCGCCGATTCAAAAATCGAGAAAAAGGAGCAATTAACTCGCGAAAGTTATGAAGCACAAGGTCGCAAAGGGAGCTGGGCAATGGTTGTAGTCCATGGCCATGTCAAGGAGGAAGCCTACAATAGAGAGCTAGCACTGTTGGCATTAAATTTAGGAAGTGATAGGGAGAGGGTCCATGGGTTCCACACAACCTGTGCCATAAAAGGGAAGGACCTATGATAGAGTTTTTGGGTTCCAAGAGGAATCTAAGTCGCTCTGACTCAGATATCAAATGATCCTAGACCAGGAGTTCAAGTAGCCCCTCAGGAGGGAGGAGAAGGGGGCGTTTGTGCCAGAGGTGGTATCAGATATTTTTTTGTCTACAGATCATAGGCAAAGGAGATATCAAATCCGATGCAGAATTGATTTCTGTAGGCAAGAGAGACAGAGTGCGATGCTCTTTTGAAGCTATTGCAAGGTGTGAAACAAATGTTAAATAGTGAGGTGGGTTGCAGGTGAAGCAAGATGGACTTTGGAAGTCATGAGCATGTTCGATGAGAGGTCTGCCCGTAGAAGAGAAAAACAGAGATAGATAAGGAGCTCAGTGAAATTCGAGACCAGATGGAGACACTAGAATTCAACATGCAGTAGGAGGAAAGGGTACACTAGAGGTATGAAAGGCCCTTGAAGAGAGCAACTAAATGGCCTGTTCATAATGTTTTGTCCAAAGGGAAACAACAGATGTTAAGGAGGTGGTTGAGGCATGCCAAAAACCTCAGTGATGGGGGAAGGAGATCTGGCAGAGGTCTCATAGGTTGCCAGGTGGTCAATAAAAAGGGATCAATGGATCTCATAGACTTCTAGTAGGGAAAAGGAGACATACCATATTTCCAAGTGGATAGGGGAGGAGAGATGATCTCATTAGAGAGATTGTGTCACCAGGGAGTGTTGATAGATGAGGAGGAGGCAGAAGAAAGACCTTTCTTAGAATTGTGAGTCGTGTGAATGAAGACGATGACAATTTCAAATCTTTTGTCACAAAGGAGGAGGATCAGAGGACCGTTCTGATCATGGGAGGAGTCGAGATATTCCTACCTAGTATCCAAGGAAAGGTGAGCACAGACTTTGCAGGTGCAACGGAAGGACAACAAGATGAGACTGTCGTGAAGGAGGAGGAGAAGATATTGAGATCTGTCCCAATCGAGGAGTTCCCAGTTGAGTTACTCACTCAATGGAAATTGGAGTTAAAGGAACTAGAGGATTGGTTAGACAGACTAAAACCAAAAGGTGGCTATTGTAAGATATCCATGCTAGAAGAAACACACCAGCATGAGGAGCAGTTGGTGGAAGCTAGAATGGGACCATCCGAAGAACTGATAGCGGACTATTTGTCAGGAGGAGAAGCTGAGAAACAAATCAGTGATGATAAGTCTGTAGGGGTGGAAGATACAACAAAGTGGCAAGATAAGGCCATGAAATATGAAGAAGATAACCTGGGGAATCGATGTGATTTACCCGTTGACAAGGAGGAAGTGCAGCAAGCTAGTCTGCAAAGGGAAAACTAGCCAATGGAACAACTGGACAAGGTGGTTGAGGAGATAAGAAAGTTGATGTTAAGGTTGGCAGAGGGAGCAATCAACATGAGGAAGCTGAACAAAAATGAACCTACACGAGAAGTGGGAAAGACGCATGAGCAACAACAACGAAGTAGGAGAGATGAATGACAACTCTAGGAGAAAGTTTGGGATCCAGGAGGATTTCAACCATGATGGAAATCTCATAAGAAAGAGCTCATGATTTTCATAGACATGGAGTATGATGCAAAAGCATCACTCCACCTCAGCACATGCCAGTCGATTAACATGCATGGTGCGCATTCAAGAAAGGGATAGGCAATGCCCTCTCATTTTGCCTCAAGAATCAAAAGCATGATCCAAAAATTGAATGATGACAAGCTGGAAGGGCCAAGTTATGCATTCACACAAGCTGGAGATAAGGTCACCATTAAGTGGTTAACAACAGGAGGGATCTGTGTCCGATTTGGAGCATATTTCCATCATTGTAATTTCCCCATTAGACGGGCGATTTGAATGGTGATTTGACACCACTATTTTAGCTTACGAGGGAAGCTCGTTGAGCCCCTCTTGTATAAATTGTTGTATTATATGCTTGATAGAGGCTACTGAAGTTTGATGAAAAATAATTGTAAGCCAAGTTAGATATATGTGTTGTAGGTTAGCTAAGATAGAGTTATCCAGGAGAAACACAGAGATATGAGACTCAGTTGTAGCTCAGACTCCACTATTGTAATTTGACATTCCATCATTAAGAGAAAATGATTGTTTTTACTGTTATCAATTCATGTGTAATGGATGTTATGTTATGAATGTCATTTACATGTATTTTAATTGTATATGAATGTTAGAAATCATCTGCAGGGATAGAGATTCAATTTCTATCTGTGAGTGTGATGAATTAAGTTTGGTTCTCTAGGTTAAGTGAAAGGAGTGTGTGACAGAGAGAGAAAACTCTGTGAGCCGATGCAAGGAGTGCATGTCTGAACTCAGTGGAGTCAGAAGAGAAGTTTCTAGGAGGGCATACCAGGTTAATTCACAGACTTGAGGAGAAATTTCAAGGTGGTTAAGTACCTTGTAAAGAAAGACTGTGTAGGGGGAATCACAGTTCAGAGTTATTGAAAACTCTAAAACACTCTGCTAGGAGGGAATCGAGATAGTGTGAGCATGCACAAGGATAACATGGTTGGAAGTGTTGGAATCCTGAAGAGAATCCCAGAATTACTGAAAATTATGAGGAAGGAAGGCTTTGCAGGAGTGCATCGACAAAGGAAAAGAGATGCCTTAAACCCTTCCGAAAAGATAAGGGAGAAGTCGTCTAAGCACATAGTCGAGTGCAAGGAGTGCGCTGAGGATAATATAAGTCCATCTTACAAGATCAGGAGGAAGAGTGAGAAGCTGTCAGGAGGGCACTATAAAGTTCACAAACAAACGGTGAACTTTGAAGGTTTTCAAGCCAAGCAAAGTCACAGAAGGGTTTGCACATAATTCTACAAGGAGTGCAAAAGGAATTCGAGAACAACCTATGTAACAAAGGATAAATTTTCACTAAGTGTGCAAAGGGTTTGAGGACTTACTAACTTCCTGAAGGCCAAAAAATCATCCATCATCGGAGGAGATAGGTGGTAGAAGATCGAGAGGTTCAAGAGAAGAAACTTTGAGAGTTTTTCTAGGAGAAAACAAAAATATTCATGAAGTCGCGAGGCACGAAGTGATTCTAGACCATTGGATCTAGAGGGAACATGGAGGAGATCCATGCATTTTGAAGGAATAATCCTTTGAGAAAAAGTGAGGATAGAATACTTGAAGAGTTGGGAGATGAAGAAATCCTAGTCGTCCATCGAGATAGGACATGTGGAGTTGGGATCGACACTTTGTTGATTCGCAAGTCGGGAAGGATAGAGTCGGGAGAAGAGATGACTCATGAAGTCTGATCTTGTGAGTTTATCACCATCGTTGGTCGTAAGAGGAAAGTGGACCATAGATCTAGTCCTGAAGAATTCATTGATTTAGAAATCGGGAAAAAGGAGCAAGCAACTCGCGAAAGTTCCGAAGCATGAGGTCGCGAAGGGAGCTGGCCCACAGTCATAGCTCATGGCCACATCAAGGAGGAAGCCTAGCATAGAGAGATAACATTGTTGGTGTTAAATTTAGGAAGTGATAAGGAGAGGGTCTGTGGGTGCCACACAACCTACGCTAGAAAAGGGAAGGACTTGTGATAGAGTTTTTGGGTTCCAAGAGGAATCTAAGGAGTCGCTCTGACTCAGATATCGAATGATCCTAGACTGGGATGTCAAGTAGCTCCTTGGGAGGGAGGAGAAGGGGGTGACTACGCCAAACCTTCTCATTCAAAAATGAGAACCCAAAAATTGATTCAACACTCAAACAAATCAAAGGGGCGATCTTTATTGATGAACCATAGGTTGAACTCATGACAAATTATCAACAACAACACAGACAGATGGTCAAGGAACTACTGTCATGCTATCATGTGGAAGAAGAAGCATTAGATGAAGATGCCCCGCACAATATTTAGATTACATAAATTGAGGGAGAAAGAGAGGTGGAAGGTCCATCTTTGGAATCAGAAGTATTTGTTGCACCTATCAAAGTGAATAAAGTTAATATTGGGACAACAGATAAACCTAAAATGGCAAGTATTGGAGACTATTGGGATGAACAAACAATGGAAATAATAACAAAGTTATTGCACAAATACAGTGACCTATTCCCAACAACGTTTACAGAGATGAAAGGCATAGTAGGAGAGCTATGAGATATGAATATACCTCTTAAACACGAGGCTAGATATGTCAGACATATACCTTATAGACTGAATCCAATATATAAGAAGAAAGTGAAAGAAAAAGTTGATAGAATGGTAGAAGTTGGAATTATAGAACCAATAGAAGAATCTGAATGGATAAGCCCTATGGTAGTGCAAGAAAAGAAACAAGGGGGGATAGGGATTTGTGTAGACCTAAAGAAACTGAATGATGCTTTCCTACATGACCCTTTTCCCACCCCTTTCATAGATGAGGTATTAGAGAATGTGGGAGGCTAGGAGGAATACTCATTTATGGATAGATTCTTAGGTTACCATCAGATCAAGATAACTCCAGAAGGCAGGTACAAGACTACTTTTTCCACATAATGGGGATCCTAACATTACACAATCATGCCTTTTGGGCTGAAGAATGCACCAACTATCATTTCAAGGGTAGTAATAGCCACTTTTAAGGAGTTCATACATCATTTTTTAGAAGTA
Source organism: Picea engelmannii (assembly GCA_009831015.1). Taxonomy (NCBI): domain Eukaryota; kingdom Viridiplantae; phylum Streptophyta; class Pinopsida; order Pinales; family Pinaceae; genus Picea; species Picea engelmannii. The sequence continues at coordinate 1,429,252 of ML779036.1, forward strand.
TACCTGGATGATTGGACTGTATACAGTCTATTAAAAGATCATGTGGAAGTGTTAAGGATGATATTGGAAATATGCATGCCATGTTAGATATCATTGAATATCAAGAAGTGCATCTTTGTGAGACCTTTTGGAATATTGTTAACACACTTAGTGTGAAAACAAGGCTCGCTAGTATATCCTTCCAATATTGCAATGATTGTCAATTTACCACCACCAAAATTAGTGTGTCGGTTGAGAGAAACATTGGGACATACAAGCCACTACATAAAATTTATAAAAGGGTATGCACAGATCACTATACCAATGGAGAAACTGTTAAAGAAGGATACTAAATTCTATTGGAATGAGGATTGTCAACAAGGTTTGGACACCCTACAAGAAACGATGGTAACAACACCTATTCTAGTATTCCCATATTGGGAAAAGACATTCCATGTGCATGTAGATGCATTAGCTATAGCACTGGGAGAAATTTTGGTGCAAGCAGGAGCAAGGGATCTAGATCATCCTATAGCATTTGCAAGAAGAAAATTGTCTGAATCGGAGAATAACTACAACACTACTGAAAGAGAACGTCTGACGATGGTCTATACACTTTAAAATTTTAAACATTACTTATTGGGAAAACACTTCAAGATATTCACAAATCATTCAACCCTCAAATACGTAGTCAACAATCCAATGTTGGGGGGTAGGATCTGTAGATGGAAACTATTATTTCAGGAATTTTATTTTGAAGTGATAATCAAAGAAGGGAAGCTGGATGAAAGACTTGATCACCTATCAAGGGTAATGAATGGAGAATAACCTACCAACTTGGAAGAAAACTTCCCTGATGCATCGTTATTTTCAGTCCAAATAGATGATGAATATTTTGTTGATATTATTGAATACTTGAGTATAGGGATTGTGCCATAAGAGTTTAACACTGCATAGATGAAGAATCTGGTAGTTAGAGATGCAGACTCTCAATTGATTGCAGGACACTTATACAAAATGGGTGCAGACAACATTTTGAGAAGATGCGTACTAGAACATGAAAGGCCTAAGGTTTTGGCAAAATCCTATGAGGGAATAGATGGAGGACATTATGCAGGAAAATATACAGCACAGAAGGTATTGCACGCAGGACTATGGTGACCAACAATTCACAGATATAATAAGGAATATTTCCAAATATGTGATGTCTATCAGAGGGTTGATAAACCTAATAGAAGGGATGAGATTTCCATAAGACCACAAGTAACTTTGCAGGTATTTGACAAATGGGCAATAGAAATTGTGGGGCTAATTAATCCACCAGCAAAAAGGTCAGGAGCAAGATATATCATTACTGCAAAAAAATACTTAACAAGATGGGAAAAAGAAACACCAGTAAAAGATTGTAGCGCAAAGACAACATCACATTTCTTGTTTGAACAAGTGATCACTAGATTTGTCTGTCCAAGGATTTTGATGAGTGACCAAGGCACTCACTTTATAAACAACACTATGAAGGATATGACTAAGGAGTTTGAAGTATATCATCAAAAGAATACACCATACCATCCTCAAGCAAATGGAATAGTATAAGACTTCAATAAGATCCTGGAGAATGCTCTGACAAATATCTGCAATGTCAATATGGATGATTGGGACTTGAAAATACCAGAAGCACTATGGGAATACAAGACTACATGTAAGAAGCTGACATGAAAAACACCATTCAGGTTATTGTATGGGAAAGAAGCAGTGGTACCACTGGAATTCCTAGTACCCAGTCTGTGCGTAGAAGCAATCACCAACATGACAGAAAGAGGAACAATAAAGGAGAGGTTAAATCAGCTAATGGAGATGGAGGAGGATAGGATTCTAGCAGTATTTCATCAGGAAGTACATAAAGCAAGAGACAAAGCTTAGCATGATAGACATATCAAGAGGAAGAGTTTCAAGGAGGGAGATCTAGTATTTCTTTATGACAGTAAATTTCTTCAACATCTAGGTAAATTCAGAATGCATTGGTTGGGGCCATATGAAGTGAAGACTGTCATAGATGGGGGGTTTGTACAACTGAAATATTTGAGAGGCATATAACTGAAAGGAATGATCAATGGAAGTCAATTGAAACTATATAGGGATAGTCAACCTCCTAGCACTTAAAACTTATAGCATAGTAAGAAAAAATGTACATAGTGTATTATAGTAGAAGTTAAGATAGAGAAAATGATAAAAATAAACAAAAAGGAGAAAAATAAGGAAAAATAAATGCAAAAATAGAAAAGACAGAAAATAAAAAATACTAGAAAATACAACACGCGGCAAAAAGTAGATTCAGTGTGAAGAAAGAAAAAATGTTTGTGCACAACATACGGGTGACGCATTGCGCACTAAGGAAAAGTTACAGAAAAAATACATTGCTCACTTGAAAATATCAGTGTGCTAGAAAAGGGATTAACATTCATAAAAATAATAATGAACGTTACGAAAAAAAGGCGCCAACGGGTGGAATTTATGAAATTGAATGGAATGTACTCATAAAGCATCATTGCATTAATCGCATCCAAGGAATCTTCTCCCAGAAGTTTCACAACATTTTCTATATAAAGGGGAAACACGGGGAACATAAGACTTATTGTGAAATTGTGAACTTTTAGTGATAGAGAGCACACAGAGCAGAAGCTAATTGACGAAGAACAAAGTGTGAACCAGTCAGAACCCATTCGATAAAAACTGAACAGTACCCACGATGGAACCACTGAAGATGGGTGCGTCGAGTTAAGAAGAGAGAAAAACTAGAAGCAAACTTAGGGTACCATATGAAACCGCGGAGGTCGAACATGAAACCACACTAAACGAGGACCGTGTCAATGTGGACGTGATTACTTCACCACATGAAGAAACAACAAGCCCTACATCGATGGTGGAAGAAACACAACCTCCAACAATGACAACCATGGAAATCGACCTGCACAATGGTGCAAAGGGTCACACTAAAAACGATGTAGGCATCGTAAAACAACCTGTGAGGGCCTAACAATCCTAATGAACAAATGGCGAGGCCAATGCGCACATATAGGCTACAATGCTAAGACCACCCAGGGCAGAGTTTGTGCAGTAGTAGGAGGGTCTGGTGGAAGAAATTACTTGCCATCCTGACTTTGATGTGGAAGAGATAGATGGAGGCTGGGACCTCAAGTCACCCACAAAGAATAAAGGGAAAACAAGCCATGGCACGGTCCCCGCGCAAACAAACCGATGCAACCATTGTACTACCACGCATTCGAGGGAGTGAAAACTATGCCAACACTTCTGGGATGCATGGATAAGTTGAGATATTTAGACTACGATGTGGCAATGCTAGTAAATTCCCAACAACACAACAATGAGGATGGCCACCAAGCTCATGGCCTGTAAAATTATTGGGAAATGCCACAAGGAGGAAGTCCCTACCACGGTCATTGAAACTGTAGCAGAGTGCACTAATGGCACTACACTCAGTTGGGTTGTGTATCTATTAAAATTGTTCCTCGAAGAATGCAAATACGCACAAGACTTGGGAACAAAGTTCCACTATTCATGGTTACTAATTTTGATCACACTGATGGGGTGGAGGGAGCCCCTATACTCTAATTTTTGTGACCGGATAGGTCGTTGTCATGCAGTGCGATACAAATCATTGTGGAGAAATTAATACCCCAAGCATAGAACTACTAACACAGGTACATTTTCCAGGTACTTCAACGAGATATAGGAGATCGGTGCAAACACTTGGAGGATTATCCCAGATGTGGTCGCATAATATAGGGACATAGCTAGCTTCAGAGTGACAAGGAATAACATGTGGATCCAAGAACACAGGGATCCAAAGAAGCAAACGCTATGACTAAGATATTGCATCACTGAAGATGACATAGAAATGGCAATGAGGGATTGGCACGACAACTAGAGGATTCCAATCCTGACTCAGAAAGTGCTTAAGGGTACATAGGTAGACACCGTTGTGCCCAAAAATTCGATGAAGTTGGGGAAACCTAGTTAGAAGTCGGTGCAGCAGAAGAAGGGGAGTGCGCTAAACAAGAATACATGGGCAACACAAAAGGACACTACCCTAGGACAGAAAGAATAAGGAGAGGTGGCCACTGCGACGCAAGAAACCCCCTCGACATCCACTCCACATGAGATAGGTCTCCCAAAGAGGCCAATAATACATACAATAAGGTCATGCAAGAAGGAGAAAGCTCACAAACAGTTGCCAAAATACACTATCACCAAGGATGATGCAGACCTCATGGAAGAAAGGGTGCAAGACCGCACAACGAAAGATTTTGAAGAAGCCCAACACCAGAGAGGAAAAATACAAGACGAACTGGCAGAAATAAAGCAGGTCCTTGAGAAGACCAACTCAATGCAGAGGGATGAAAGGGGAACTGAATTCTTCCCCGAAGAAGAAACAACAATGCCAAGGACTACGTCGAGCAAGGAGGATACAGTTTAGACTATTTCCCAGGAAAGTCTGACTTTCATGGTAACAACTAATATATTTCAAATGGATGAAACTACAACACATACACCATTGAAGGATCTCACATAGGTAGAACTGGTATTAGCAAGAATACCTAGCAAGTAACTGTACAGGCTCCAAGTCAATGTCGCACATGAGGTACAATCACGCACCAGAACAGATGCAGTATAAATGCATGAGACAAGAGATGGCAAGGAAACCTTGGAATTGGTGATTGAATAGGCCGAGTTCAAAACCAAGGAAGAAAAGGAGCATGCAGACATAATCGAATAGGGTGTGACAACAATGTACAATCACATCCCTGAAAGTGCACAGGAAGAGAACACAAGCGCAGAGGAGAAACTCAAGCTTATTTCCAAAACTATCAAACACTATAGGAAATGTATTGAGGGATTAAAAGAAAAACTGACTCCTACAATTCCTTCTGAGGTGAGACATCAGATGAAACAAGAAGCTGCACTCCAAATGGAAGCAATGGAGGAACAAGTTAGTGCAACAAAAATATTGTTTGACAGAGTGACGCATCTCTGGATAACGCTGGATGAGGATGAGCAGGTCCAACTGTGGGACCAAGAGGAGGAGAGGCTAAGTGTAGCCATGCAAGAGCTCAAGAACTGATAGAAAATGATGATCATCACAGAGCACCTAAAAGTTAATCAGGACTTGAAGAAGCTACAGGTAGATTTGAACACTGCGCAGAGATAGAAACATGAGAGACAGGGAGAAGTAGAACCACTCTAGGAGAAAGTAGCAAAACTGATCATGCAATTGGAGGAGGAAAAGAGGAACATGTTGCAGGCACAAACAGAGGGCGCAACATTGATCCATGAGGATATCACAACGCAATCGGTAGAGGCACTGAAAAGAAGAGTCATGCAGGTCCAGGCAAGTGGAAGGGAACGTGAAATGCCTAGGTGGCTCAAGATGAGCCACATTTTAGTGTTCGGGGCATGTTGAGCGTAGAACTATTTTGAGGAAATACTATTTTTGGAGGATAAAACCAAGAATTGGAAAAAGACAATGGGAAGGAAAAACAACACGTGCGAGGAAAGCACTCAAGGCGTGCATGTAGGAAAACCTAACTACATTAGGGTTAGGGTTTTTGAAATAAAATGTAATGGCTAAGAAGTTGTGAAATACTATAAATATGTACATAGGAGGTATAGGTCGGGGGGTTCTACCGATTAGAGAGTTGGAAATATTGTTCTACGTAGTCAAGGGAACTATTGTAAGATCTAATACCATTTTTTGTAAGTTGTTGAGCTATAGGATAGTAAAGTAGCTATACCTTGAGGGTTAGATTGCAGGTTGAGGAGCCTGGTGCGATCTAGTCAGCCTCACAAAGGTCATGTAGTTTGTTTGTGATTGTATGAACAGATTTGTAGTGCTCACGATGCCATATATTGTAGAACTATAAAAAATAGCTTGAGAAGCCAAATCTTGTGGACATAGTCGAGGAGGGGGTGAACCACGGTAACACCTGTGTTATGTGATATGTTTATTGCATAATTATTTTCTGTAAGCAGTTAATTGATGAATGAATAATTCTGTGAGATTTGTTATATGTTAGAACTGTTATAATGCATGCAAAAACTTAACAAATGAATGGATCTTAAGAATAATAGAAAGAACCACCAAATCAAGGCTTAAGAAGAGGAAATGAAATACTAGATCCCCACTTTTCCCAAGACTGCAAGCATCTGAGCATTGCATTCACCCATAGAACTATCTCGGGTGAGACTACAAAGTACACTCCATGTGTTGTGTTTCCTTCTGGTTTACCAGAAGGGTCGATAGTTTTAGAGGGATTTGTTGGAAGCTTGTTCATATCTGAACCTAGGTCAACCCAAGAAGTAGTTAGAGAATATTATCAACCAACAATAGGTAAAGTCCACAAGAATCACATAGTCAAATATACTCAAGAGATAAAACATGTAGGATGGATACGAGTGAAGAGGCATTGCGACTTACCTGGGGCCACTACACTTTTGTATCTAATTAGCACCCATACATGGAGGTGCAAGAAACATGTGTGGCACACCTTGACATATCACATGTGCACATGTATGGTGATGTCCCTATCACACTTTGGGCCCTGTGGTCCCAGGCTTCTCACACATCAATAAGGTGATGTGTCTGTTATATAGTGCCTGCAAAAAACATCGTTCATGAGGCCACCAAAAATAGATGCTATGGACTTCCCGAAGAACCCACATGTATGACGATAAACTTGGTCATCATCTACCATTTACTACCAACATAGTTACCAACTTAACAAGAACTCTATAGAGTTCTCATTTTTTGGGGGGGTCACATTTTTTACCTTGTTTTCAAAATTTGTGCTACCGATAGCACCTTTTTTTTTGCAGTGGTTAAAATTCAAACCCATTCAGATACGTTGGATTGAAAACTGATGTCATTGTCGACAAATACTTTAAAATTGGCCCTTGAATCAAAAAGCAATGCTACTAGTAGCACCAAGTTTTTTTTGGAGTTGAAATTATAACTTAATTGAAACTGTGGCCTCGACAATGACTACCATTGTCAATAAACAACTCAAAATCGACTCTTAATCATTCCTTGAAAATTATTTTTATAATTTTTAAAAATTTACATTAAAAAAATAAAGAAATTAAAAAAAAATCCGATAGTTAGTTTTTAAGAAAGTAAAACAAAAAAACGATCATTTTTTCAAGAAAAATTAAAACCAGAATTTAATTTTTTTAAAGAAAATTAAAAACTAAAAAACCATGAAAAACAAAACAATTAGAAATTGTTTATTTTCAAGTTTAAAAAAAAAATAACAAAAAATTATATATATATATATATATATATATATATATATA
>ML779036.1:1447834-1466046 GCA_009831015.1 Picea engelmannii
GGTCGTAACTTTTGCATATGATCTTCGTTTTAGGCGTGTGATAGCTCGTTGGAAAGGTATCATCGAGGAGATTCATTTGGGGGGCTCAATCATGCCTTCGGATATCATTGAGAACCTATATCTCGAAAAAAAATTCATTTAGGCCCTCAAAATGGCCCCGGAAGTGAAAACCTACTAAAAATAGTACATTGCCAAAATGGCCAGAAAAATGTTTTGAGCCATTTGGAAAATGTGGGTGGCCCCCGATATCCACCTGGATCAATTTATGAGTGGAAAAAATTTAATAAGAGGTTCAAACAATAGCATAGAGATAACAACAAGTATCCAATGAAAAATAACTTCTATTGAATAAATGAAATAGGATGAAACTGTAAAACTGCAGAACTGAAACAACTTGCTCGAATGGTGGTAGCTATCTCTAAGAAGAGATGTAGCTGCTACATGCATTTGTCTGAGAAGAATGATTACAAAAAGGCTCCAAATGCCTTTTTAACATTATGCACGAATTCCAAAACCATATACATCCAAAAACCTAACCCTAGGAGGTGAAACCCCAAAAGTTATGTGGGTCTCGATGGGTAAGTTGGTACCTCAACTTCTCGGGGTCGTAACTTTTGCATATGACCTCTGTTTTAGGCGTGTGATATCCCGTTGGAAAGGTGTTTTCAAGAAATACACATTACACCATAAAATTTTGAATTCGTCTATAGTTTTACTATGGAAATCCAAAGAAACATTTTTTAAGGCCCTAAAACAACCCTGGAAGTATAAAAATATGTACTGGCATGAAAAATTCCAAACTAAGCTAGTTGGATTAGGTGGGTGGCCAGAAATATCCACCTGGAAGATGTGTAGGGCTTCAGACAACCCTAAAAGTGTAAAAACCACAATTGCAAAGAAGTACAGAAGAACTTTTTGAACTAAAAAATATCAAGAGGAGCCAGTTAGAATAGGTGGGTGGCCACCAATATCCACCTGGATCTGTTTGAAGAGCTAAAATACCTTTATTTGGGAACAATTTTAGTATTTAATGAGGTTCAATATGAACTTTTTTGTTTCTCCTCCCTCCGTGACCTTTCGTATTCCAACCTTTGTCCTTATCCTCTTTGTGATGGTGAGTAACAAATACAATAATTGCATTTCGAATTTTTCTCCTAACGCAGGTGGGTCGTCATGGATTTTAGCCATATGTGCCTCTCACATCATGAAGACTAGCATGGGCATGGGAACCTCTTTGTCATCGAGTTTGATAGCAGATCATCATGGATTTTATAGATCTCCTCTTTATCCATTTTCCTGAGATTTTCTTTGCTACTTCCCTATCACTACTACATATTTCATTATTTCTCCCTCATCATCTTTAGCTATAGATTGCATCGTGAGAATCCTGAGTGTGACCCTCCTCCGCTTGGTACTTGACACCATTCAACATACAATAAATGAGAGTAAATCCAAATAAACTATCAAAAATAATCATTAGAATGAATATAACTAAGGCATTCAATACTTGAAATATCAAGTAAGCCTCCCTATATTCAATTCCTAGTTCGTCTACTCATGATTGAGGTGGCGCATTATATGGGGATGACAATAGGATACCAGACATTCATCTTGAAAAATTAAGGAAATATATTAGTAATTTATTAAAACCTATAAAAATAAAGTCGTAGATATCAGAAGTACCTTTCTGACGGTATAAAGAATACACAAAAAGGACACCCGAGTCAAAAGTTATGGTTGTTTTACGAAAAATAGTTTTTTTAGGCTTCAGAGGAGTTAATGGGAACTCCTCCGATTTGCATCAAAGGATTTGATATGAACTCGTCCGATTTGAATTAGGGAGTTGATGGGAACTCCTCTTATTTTCATCAGGGTAGTTGATGGAAACTCTTCTAGTGCACATCAAAGTAGTTTGAATGAACTCCATCAAGTGAAAGTCAGAGCCTAAGTTATGAACTTCACCATGAGCAAACTGGCACCTATCTTTGGAACTTATCCAAGTGATTATGTTGGTGCAGATTCATCTAAGCTCTCTGGGAAAGTGGTCGTTACAAATTCGAAGCATAAACTATATCTCCATATCATCATCATGCGGTGTGAGGGCCTGTTCCTTATGTGAGGAATTTGCATCAGAGGTCATTGAGTGAACTCTGTGGCAAATGGTCAACCACACAAAAGCTGAAGAAAAACAATAATTGACAACCATTCACTTGCTAAAAACATTATTCCTAGTGTATTTTCCACATATTCATTCATTTCAGGAGAGGATAATTTTAAGGATGGAAATATATATTAAAATGTAGAAACCTAGGCTAATATTATTAGTCCTTAATATGAAAAATGTAAAATGTTTGAACATAGTTTTGCAAAAATATTAAAATTTCTAATGATTGTGTATAGTTTCTATAAAATTTTGGCAATTTTTAACGTAAAATAATTTTATTCTATGGAATTTGGGAAAATTGTTTTTAGAAAAAAATGAAAAATTGTCTAAACATTTTTTGGGAAAACCATGGAAATTATCCCAATGGCCAAATTTAGCACCTAAAATCATCTATGATTTCAGGTATTTATGATGCTCATGATATGACTTGTTTGTGCCAAGTGGTAATTGTTCTCAGGATGTTGTCTATGTTGGGAAGTGGAAGCAAAAACATAGCATAAAACAAAGCATAAACAAGCAAGATCAAACACGCATTAAACCAAGCACAACAATCCCACAATTTGATATAGTGATTTATGTAGAAACCCAATGAGGGGAAAAACCACGAGCAATGATACTCGATATTCTTATTATTGAAGGGAGAATTACAATATCCAATCTCAAGAATACAATCATCCTCTCCTCACATTCACTCTGCTCTCTACACAACTTTCTCTCACACTCTTCACACATTGCACTCACACCTCTATGGGTATGCTCACATATATAAAAACTATCACTCAGTTACACAAACTGATCATGAATAGATCACATAGTTACATGAACAATTCATAAATATATTACATACATGTGCATTAACATAGTTGCATGCATGTGCATGTGACCACATGGGGAAATTCATTGGCATGTTTCCAACAATATCCACCTTGACAACAATTTACCTAATATATCATGACCTTAATTAATTCATCACATTTCTTGCAATCCAAGAGAATCCAAACACCATCATAGCTCCACAACTTCTCTAACAATATCATTACATGAACATGCCTGCACGATTCACTCCAGTATGCACCATTCTGTCTCCATCAATAACTTGTCTAATAAACCGATGTACTTTTCCAAATCTCAGAAATCATAACCACAGACCAAATCAGTGCAACCACTGTAGGTGATACTTGTGCTTCTATGTTTGAAGCACCCATTTCCATGCTCTTCACATGGTTTTACCATGTGTATACTGACAACACCAACTTCATGTGAAATGTTGACCATTTGTCCATCACAATCATCAAACTTCCTACTAGAATATAATACTTGAGACATATAACCATTTTCTTCTTCATCAATTAAGACATAAACCTGAAGAGAACTTACAATGGAAATCCAAAGGGATTTTACCAGTTTCACATTATTCATACTGAATTTCCTGAGTATCTTCACCACATACTTTTGTTGTGATAACCAAGCTTACCATATTTCTTGTCTCTGTGTATTTCCATCCCCAAGATTTATTTTCCTGCTCCCAGATCCTTCATAACAAACATCCTAATCAACTGAGCCAACCCGTTGACCTCAACCATGCTTGTGCTTGCAACAAACATAATATATAACACCAAGATAATGATATACCATAAACACAATGGCTATACTCATTTCTTGTAAAATTTGGCTCACCATGAAGGAATCAAACATCTTGTACCATTTGCCTAGCATGCTTCGGGCCATATAATGATTTTTGAGTTTGCAAATAAATCTGTTGTTGCGATTATTAACTAACTGTTCTGGTTGTTCTATATACATCCCCTTATCCCAAAAACTCCATGTAAAACAACTATAACATCTAGTTGTACTATCACAACCAATGCTAACACAACATGAATAGAAACAAGCTTTTAACAACTGATGAGAAACTATAATGGAAATCAATGCCTCCCAAATACATTTCTGCTACCAGTCATGCTTTCAACCTTTCATATTTTACTATGTTTGATTTTATAAAAGGAGATTCATCAAACATTGCATCTCTATCCATGATGATTCTATGGGTAGTAGGATCCCACGGTCTACGCCCCTTAACATCATCACCATATCAAAGATCTACATGTTTGATATGAGTCCTGCTTAGACTACTGATAAAAAATATAAGCATCATAACCAAATAATCTCACATTTGAGTAACTACCATATGGCATGTTCATACCTCTTCTTGAATCTCCCTGTCTTTTGCAACCGATGGTGACCGAGTTACCAGATAGCACAACCTCTTCTGTCCACAACTATTGTTGCAACTTGGCATTACTAAACATGCCTATTTGATCCCATCTTCCTTCCAATACTTTCTAAGTTCCATGGATATGAACTTACCTTCATGATATATTCTCAAACACTTGATTGTCCTGCCAACACATCAACCTTTCTACAGACCCACCTTTCTAAACTGGACACATTGCTCCACCTACAACTTCGCATTCAAACAACCTTGACCAAATCTGACCAAGCTGGCCAAGTAAACCTTCACCACTTACCTCCAAGCCCATTTACAATGGATTTCACCAAGCCTTCTATAGGCTTCATTACATGCAACCCATGGATACAATACCATGAGATACCCAAAACACATGGACCTGGAAAACCACCTGCTTTGACCTAAAAACATATTTAGCTCATTAACTCCACCGAGTCAATGTTAACCCAACATACATTCCTCCCCCCCACACATATTCAATCTACCTAAATCTATGTCTATACTTTTCATAGGTGACTTGATAAACCAGTGGTACACATGCCTATCCAAGTCTTACAGACATACGTCCATTTGCATGCAATCAATAATTTTTACAACTCCAAAGTAAATACATTTTTTATTATTATTTCACGGTGAATCAACCATCACCGCCCTACACCTTCTATGTGAACACAGGTGGAGAGACACAACAGACTCAAAAAACTTCATCAACCATACCTGTAGCTGAATTTGATTCTTTTGTGGAGTCATATTTGGATGTTTGTTGTCTTTTCCAACAATCCTTCTTGAGATGCCCAGATTTTCCAAAAAACCAACATTTTTTCTTACCCTTACTGTATTTTGCCTTAGACTTGGTTGTACCTTTATAATCTTTCCCTCCTTTTGTAGATCACCCTCTGACCACCATTGCTTCTGTTGTTGAGGCTTCCTTACTGGATATTCTCCTCATTTCCTCACACAACAGAGCTCCCAAAACAATGTCATAATTAATGCCATCTATTGTGTTAAACCACACAGTTGTGACCAGATGATCCCAAGAATTAGGAAACGAACACAGTAGTGTAACCTCCTTGTCCGCATCTTCATTCTTTACTTCCATACTAGAGAATTGACAAATCAAAGTATTGAAAACATTCAAGTGATCAACAATTTTCGTACCTTCTTTCATCTACAAGTTGTACAACTGCCTCTTCAAGAAGATTCTATTTGACAAGTTCTTTGTCATATACAAACTCTCCAGTTTGGTCCACAAACCTGCTATTGTCTTCTCTTCAACAATGTTAAATAACACCTAATATTCCAGACACAAACAAATAGTATTGAGGGCTCTTGCATCTAGATCCTCCTAGTCCTCATATGTCATGCTTTCCAGTTTCTTTGACTTTCCAGCCAAGGACTTTTGCAATCCTTGTTGCACAAGTAGATCCCACATCTTGAGCTTCCATAGCGCAAAGTTATTGGGTGAAATCATGAATATGGGTATCTATTTTGCTTGTTTTATGAGGAAAAAAATGTATTTTCACAAGTTCTTCAACTTACGACATGCAACAATATTTTTTTTATTTAGAATTTCACTTTACAGTAAAAACAAAACTTGTGAATAATTTTGTTATCTTTCCAATGACTCTTTTTCAAAAAAAAATTGTTAAGATTTGATATGTCAATTTGACAATTGTTTAACAGTATGTTCCTTAAACATGAAAGGAATGATAATGAGTTATTTTTTCCTCCAACAATGTATCTATTATTAAACTTATGTTTTTAACAAACAAAATATACTGCAACAATCTACAAAGACTCTATTTTATTATGAATATAATTTTGAATCTAGCGGATGAATATTATAATTTCTGGAATTTTTTGAATTTGACCAAGCTTAGCTCAATAACAGCTATATTTTTTGAAGAAAAAAGCTAAGCATTATATAAGATATCGAACTAAGAATATGTATAATACTTTTTTCAAAGATGAATTAGTAATAGTACAAGCTCAACTTTTACTCTGTCTAATAAAGTCAAGAAAGTTAAAAGAAGCTACATCATTATTGGGTATTCAAAAGTCGACAAAAGATACAAAGGTGAAACAGAATGTCTTTGACAATATAACTAGTGTATTAAAAGCTTTTGGAAAATATCGAAAAAAAGATCTTAGTCTTGCACGTAGAGTGATACAAACAACAGTTTTTCATATAGCAATATAAAAGATCGTTTGACACGCTACATGGGAAAAACGATGGGAACGTCAAGAAAATTTTTGCACAAACATAGAAAATTTTGATTGCAAATGATGAATTGGATTGTTGGACAGTGATTTCTACACAACCCTACAAAGATAGACTTGCATAAAATGTTAAAGAATTGACCTGTAATTGTTGGTTGGAAGAATATTTTGTTTCACTACATACAAGGGACATGTTGTGATGAAGAATAGAACAGAAAAAATATGAAGAACATCCAAAACATATATTTCCAATGACACAAATAGAATTGTTCAATAAGTTCAAAGAAGAGCACAAAGAAGTTGAAATTTCCATCAATACATTTGTGCAACAAAAAACATGGTTTGTTAGACCCATCATTGTTCGTGACATTTGTTGTTGTCGTTATCATGTGGAATTTGAGTTGTATTAAGACACTTTTTTTTTATTTTGGTAAAACTTTATGGCCAAGTTCACCTCCTCCTTCCACATTTCGTGCTTTTATATCTGAAATTCTATGTGAAAGAGAAGGTGATGATTTATTTTACAAAAAAAAATGTGTTGCTGGAAAGAAATGTGATCGTTGTGGAAATCTAAGTTTGTTTCACTCAAAGTATCATATTGATATTAATGATCAATAATTTTCTAATATAATAGTCAATAATAGTCAATTGGAAGAGATATGAATATATCAACAGCACGGCTCCACATTCTTCAAATTTTATTTCCAAAAGGATTGATTTTATAGTAGATAAAATATGTGTGATAGATTTTTTGAAGAAGATTGAGGAAGAAATTTATAAATACACCAAGCATTCACATAGAGCTTGATGGAAAGACCTACAATTAAAACAATCCTGTGAAGTGTTTCCACCAGGGACAATTTTGTCTGTAGTTGATTTTGCAGAGAATTACACATTCGCTGCACAAAATGAAATACAGAGTGAATATTATCATTCTGATCAAGTCACGATATTTTTCCACGTTCTATATAAAAATGCTCAATGGATTCTTGATACATTAGAAAGCACCAACGACAATCGACATGTTATTAAAGAATATCACTTTTATATAAGTGGCGATCAAGCACATGACACACATTATGTACAACATTGTTTTGATAAATTTTATAATTCATTGAAAGAACGTGAAATCAGATTCGATCGACATTGGATATGGTCAGATGGGTGTGTGGTTGAGTTCAAATGTTCACGATCATTCTATTGGTTATGTCGTCTTCATAAAAAATCAAACATTACACATTGGTGGAATTTTTTTGAGACTGGTCATGGAAAAGGAGAGCACGGCGGTGCAGGGGCATGTGTAAAACGAGCACTTCGAAGGTATTAGATGAACCCTCATGTCGATCTATTTGAATCCATTGAGCAAGTTGTTGAATGGTGCAAAATGGTGCAAAGACATGAATATAATCCATCAAGGGATGTCTGTAGGTGTGTCTATATATACATGTGTTACTATTGGCACAGGGGCAGAACCAGGGTTCAACGCTTCAACAACGCACCAACAAAACCCTAACTACCAATCCTTTCGACAACACCTGTGAAGCAGATGAAGTCTCACCCGAGGTAGAGGAAGGGGGGGCTGCAGGACTCAAGTGTCTACAACCTATCTGGGACACATATCTGTGATCACAATACTTAACAGAGCGCTTAGTAATTAACATTCATTATCTCTTACCCTTATTCACATCGCAGGTTAAAAACCTAATTACAGAACAATGCAGTATTCATCAATATCTAATCACATTTATCCATTCATCACATAACATCAAAGAAGATCTAACATCCATTCACATCATAAGAACTAAGCTACTATATTAGATGCATTTAACATACATAAGAATTACAGCACCAAGAACAAATCACATTACTAACATATCCACCATAATGCACAAAGAAACCATAAAACAGGATATATGTGGTTCACCCTAGTTTGGGGCTACATCCACCAACTCTTCTTCTTCTTTATTATCTTCTGTCAATATTCATACTTGCACAGAGCCACAAAACCCACACCGCATAGGATAGGATATCTGCACACACCTCGCCAGATCCTCCTTCCCCGAGCTAGGCTCAAGCATAGAGCCTTCTTACAATCACTTTCACTTATCTCTACAAGTTCTCAGCACATAGTATGCACAAATCCAACTAGTCATGCACTAAGCCAATCATTAACTAGCTAACTAGTTATATATTACATCGCCTAGATTTCTATATATACATTACAAAAGGGGCCTAAACATGGGTAAACCCATGGGCCGACATCCCATACCCGTTACATAAACCCTAACACCCAAAATTCCCTCAAAAGGGGGCGATATCCTGCAATCTTTGCTTCGCCTAGGTGCTTCGTCTTCGACGAACCTATCGATGTCCCAAAAATGGTCATATATGACCAATATTCTCCAAAACTTGGTCAAGGGCCAATAGGCCCCCAACACTCACCTGTGACTCATCCCAAGTCACTCTGATCTGGGAAATTCTTCTTCAAAAGACTCGAACTTGGCTCGACCTACCTCGACCTGCTGCTTCGCCAAAGCCTCCTGCTTGACGAACTCCTAAATGATGTTCTCGGTGACTGGTCCTTCCAATTGTTGTTCCATCGTGGTCATCATTTTTTCCAATAGTGTACCTCATCCTTCGATCTCTTCAAAAAGTGTGTAGGCTTCATCCTTCACTGTCTAGAGTGTCTAGGTCACCTCCATGACTCTACTCTGGATGGCATTGACCTGTTTTTGGACCATGCACACCTCTTGTGACCTTTTCATCTTCTCGACCGCTGACAGTAGTTTCAGCTGCGCTTTCACTATCAATGCTTGTTACTTCTCTTTCTGGAGTTAGGATTCTAATGTTCTTAGTTCTGGGTCCTCTGCAAGGTGCTCGTAGGTTTACGCACTTCGATTAGTAAGTTTCTTGCATTCTAGCGCTAATGCCTTGATTCTTTTGACTGCACTCTAGGCAGTTTCTTCCCTTTGGTCTCTCACTTCCTGCGGAGTGCTTGGCACTACTTATAATTCTAGTTCTGCTACTCTTTGTTGAAGCTGTTGAATGGCTTCAGCAAGCTTCCCCACTTGGCTCTCCATTGTCTCTTCTTATATATGTGTTAAGCCTGACATAGAGAAAAGTGCTCTAGTGACTGCCTCCTTAACTCCCATCTGCTCTGCGAGCAGCTGTTCTTTTTCCTTCTAGATATGCACTCTATCCTCTGCAAACTTCTCCTGGAGGTTGTATTTCTTATGATGTGCAATCAGACGTTTCTCTAGGGCTTCCTCCTTTGCTTTATTTAATGATTTTGTGGCCCTCTCTTTCTCCTCCTGGACACAATGAAGGTGAGATTCTCTTGCATCTGCTAATCTGTGTAGCTGGGCAAGCTCATCTCCCACTTCTATAGATTATGATGATGATGGCACAGTAGACATTGCGCAGCTAGAGTAGAGGGATTGATGTACCTCTTTCAGCTTCGTCTCAATATTGTCATACATTGTCTCTTGATTTTCTTCGTTGCACTGCAAAATATCCTATGAAGTGTCTATTACAGTGGTGGTGATGAGATCAATGTCATCTACTATAAGAACGGTCTATAGTTGGGGCTTACTGGATCATGACTTCTTTCGTGCTGAAGGTTTCTTTGGGGAAACATTTTTTTTCTTGGATGACTCAGTCTCTGTAAGGGTATCTTTGGGCGGTGTCACTTCACCCTGTTCCTGTTTGTTTTCATCCCCTTAATTCTCTTCTTGATCTACTTCTTCATCGCCTCCTCCTCATGGTGACTCTAGTGTAGTTTCCTTGGATGTGTTGTTCATTTCCTGTACTTCTTCATTCTTCTTCTTTCTACTGCTGCTAGGTCCATCATACTCTTTTCGAGTGACTACAAAACTTCCGATGAGGTCGGGGTCTAAGAGTTTTGTCTATTCGACTGGGACAAGGAATTATGTAGGCCATTCATTGGTTATTCTTCCATGTCCTCCTCTGTGAGTTTGTAATAGGGTTGGAGATCTTCCTTGTGTTCATATCCACGCACAGTGATATAAATGAAGTGCCTATCTGTGCAGAACTTCGCGAGTGGCGTGAAACTATGCAGAGTATTCAGTGTCATGCGAGGGAAGGATTCAATATCCCTCTTCAGCTGCAAGTAATAGGTGTGGAACACCACATTATACTGCCATTATGTTTCCTTGTCACTTGAGTACCAAAGGGTAGTGAACCCCACGGCCAGGGGTTCAAACGGCTCGACTTCAGGGAAGGTGGCTCCTTCCAGCATCTCCCAAGTGATGAATTCAATGAGAATCAACAACCAGCTGAAGTGAAACTCATAGCCCTGGTCTTATGCTTCACAACAATCTTGTTCCAACTGGTTGACGAGATAGCTCACCTATTTCATCTGCATTCCTTCAACGTATTTTCCTGAGACTTCGAAAACAAACCCTGTGACCTGCATTGGTCTATTCTTCCTGAAAATCTTACCAGCAATCAACTGGAAATCTAGGCGCACTGCACCATTTTGGATAGAGGATACCTTGTAGCCTCGCTTCCCCTTCTCTACATCGCAGTATGTGTCCTTTGTTAGCTGCGCCAGGGCATGATCTACATACTTCCCTGGGTAAAAGTCCTGAGGGTCTGGTCCTTGCATTCTTAGTTTGGCGATCTGATGGATCAGCACCTGATCTACGGTGATGCGCCTATCCAACCACAGGTAACCGCCATGGTAGCAAGACAGGAGGATTTTAATGCATGTGTTAACCTCCTAATGTCTTCTGAAGTGTGGTATCTTCATCACATTAAGGATTGTGGACCTCGCGATGTCCATGGTCCACAGCTGGGGGACTATCTTCAACTTCTTCCCTGTAGTTTTGGTCAAGTACTTATGTGGCGCGAGCATTCCATAATTCTTGCGATCTCCTAAGTTGAAATCACTAATATTGAGCCTCAGAATCTGTCCCAACTATGATCCAACTGTGTGTATCCCCTTCGGGAGTTACACAATGATCATTATATAGTCGAAGTCTCTCGGGACGTTGTCATAGCTAACCACGCTAGCCAAAGGCAAGATATAGTCGGGCAGGATTGATGGGATGAGCTTCACGTTAGCCAAGTCATCGCGATTCTTGCACCACTTCTTTGTCATAGTTCAAGAGGGTCCAGATCGATGTGTAGTCAATGGAGAGGCTCGCAATCCTCTTGTCGATGAGGCCCATGCTCCTACGAACATGACCTTCTCTGCCATAAGATATATTAGAATTTCTTCCATGGACTTTTCCACTGCATTGAGTTCGCTCGACATGCCCTCTCGTAATCAAATATTTTGGGTAGGAAAACAAACACTCAAGGTAACTGAACGGGTGGCGAGGTCTAAATAAGCACAATGTGATAATCAGTTCTTTGAGGGCTCGGGTAATCACAATTTACAAAAGTGTCCCTGGTGAGACGTTCGACAGATTAAATAGATAATGTTCACAACAGATTCCTCCAACAGTAGGAATGCCTCAATCTATCTGTTATGGCGCAGTCTCAATGGTCCAATGGTGATCTTTCCGGCCATAAATGTGTTTCTAGTCGTTCTAGAGCGTTGTTATAATGCTCGGGACACCTCCAACGGTCATATTTCTTCATCGTGGTGAAGTGCTAGTTTGCATTGTTTTCCTATTTCGGTGAGGTTCCAGTTCTTCCAGCCTTCTCTCTGCGAGGTCTTCTCTGGAACTTCCTGCAATTTTTCTAACTTTTCTTTCTTCTTGCTGAGCTTTCTAGCCTTCTTTCCTATGATTTGAGTCACTGGATTCCTCTTTCCATTTTTATTCTTATCCATTCTTAGCATAGTAACTTCACACTGCTGAGGGTATTTCAAAGGGTTTAAGTGGAGTACCTCTTCTCTTATTACTTCAGAGGTAGGTTCTCTTCTCTCCTGCATGGAAAGGTCTTTCAAGCATTCATGTGTTCTTTCAAATTCGATATCCAGGTCTCTGGCCCTTAGTTGCTTCGACTTGTCGTCCTGTTCTTCGATTAAGTGTGTTATTTTCCTAGCCATGAAATCTCTTAATTTTTTATTTTTTTTTGTTCTAGCACTGCCTCTTCTTCTTTCCTTCAGATCTGGTCTTTCTCAATCCAAGTTCTTCCTAGCAAAAGAGAAAATGGGGCGTTGTTCTCAAAAAACTTAACGACCTCAAATTATTCTTTCGTCGATGCTCCATGAGAAACCATAGGTACATGGGTAAGTCTTCCACATAGGGTTATCATTTTTCCTTTAAACAATCTTATTCCTCCCAATGAAGGAATCATAGTAGGCTTTCCCAAAATTTCCCAAGTACTTTTCGTCGTGATATTTGTGTTTTCTCATCCAAGACACAGTGTATGTCAAAGTCTCCTATTCTTATTTCTATGCACTCTTTTTCTTTTAAGATCTCTAATAAGTTGATGTCTCTATGATCATTCAGTGTTTCTTTCATCTGCAATAATATATTCTCTGATTCTTTCTGGTGTTCTATCATATTAGTCTCGTGGTTTTCTTGTCTTATATTCATCTTTTCAACTTTATCAATCATTTTAGGGAAATCCAAAATGTCATGGCCAACGACTTTATAACAAAGACAAATAGGGCCTCTACCAGGGCATTCCTTAGAAAGATGTTCTAGTCTTCTGCAACTATAACAAAGAGTCAATCCCCTCTTTCTCTTAAATGATTCCCAACCTTTCCTGTACTATGCACTGGTATCATAGTGATGAACCTGCAAAAATTTCTTTCTAGGATCCTGCATCCACTTGTTAGTCCAAACATTCTTTATGTGCATAGGAATAACATATCTTTCACTATTTCTATCAGATCTATTCAATTCATATCTTTTTTCTTCTAGTTGTGCCCTAGTTTTCATACTAGGACAAAATCTATCAAACATACCTAGATCCATTCTTTTGAAACAAAAAATTCCACTTATCTTACCTTTATCAGAGCACAGAGATTTAATATCTTACCTCTTTTCTTCAGATCTAATTCCCTTCTTAGCATAGAGCTTCGCAAGTCAAGTAAAATAGTGCGCACCACAGCAATAGATCTACGCACAGAGCTTTCTCTTTTCTTCAGTTCCCAACAATCACAGTTTCAGGTCCCGACAATGGAACCATTTGTTGGCACAAGGCCAGACCTAAGGTTCAATTCTTCAACAATGCAACAACAAAACCCTAAATATCGACCCTTTCGGCAACACCTGTGAAGCAGATGAAGTCTCACCCGAGGTAGAGGCAGGGTGGGTTGCAGGACTCAAGTGTCTACAACCTAGTTAGGACACGGATCTGTGATCACAATACTTAACAGAGCACTTAGTAATTAACATTCATTATATTTTACCCTCATTAACATCGCAGGTTAAAATCCTAATTACATAACAATGCAGTATTCATCAAGATCTAATCACATTTATCCATTCAGCACATAGAATCAAAGAAGATCTAACATCCATTCACATCATAAGCACCAAGCTATTATATCAGATTCATTTAACATACATAATAATTACAACACCAAGCACAAATCACTTTACTAACATATCCACCACAATGCACAAAGAAACGATAACACAGGATATACGTGGTTCACCCTAGTGTGGGGCTACGTCCACCAAATCTTCTTCTTCTTTATTATCTTTTGTCAATCTTCGTACATGCGCATTGCCACAAAACCCACTCTTCATAGGACATGAGATCCTACGCGCACCTCGCCAGATCCTCCTTCCCTGATCTAGGTTCAAGCACAGAGCCTTCTTACAATCACTTTCACTTAGCTCTGCAAGTTCTCAGCACACAATATGCACAATGCCAACTAGTCATGCACTAAGTTGATCATTAACTAACTAACTAGTTATATCTTACATCACCTAACCTTCTATTTATCTATTACAAAAGGGTCCTAAGCATGGGTAAACCCATGGGCGGACATCCCATACCCGTTTCATAAACCCTAACACCCAAAAATCCCTCGAAAGGGGGTGAGATCCCACGATCTTCGCTTCTCTTGGGCACTTCGTCTTTGACCAGCCTGTCAAAGTCCCAAAAATGGTCAAATATGACCAAGATTTTCCAAAACTTTGTCAAGGGAAAATAGTTACACATGTACACAGGATATTTTTATTTGAACGTGTTCAAATTTATAGTCAATCTTCAATCATTTTCTTGAGAGATTTCAAGTTAAGAATTTCTTGTCTTGTGCAGGTTTATTTGGTATGTTGGAATCCAAGATGTAAATAGATCAATCCCATATGATGCCGGTACAATACACGGGACACGGAAAATACATTGATTTAAAAAAAAAACATTATCAAAATGTGTTTGCATTTGATAGAAGAAATGAGTCTTGATTTTGTTCAATTTGCATAGAGGACACATAATCCATAGATATTTGTGAAAACTAAAATACAGAATATGTTAAAGCTTGGAGACATACTGAACATTATGTAAAAGGGAAAATGCCACTTGCAATCTCAGAGGAGATGGAATCAAATGAAACTATAGTGTCAGTTGATGGCAATAGAGTTTTTTATCTTGTTAGAGAAGGTAATTTTTATGTTTTTAATTTTTTTCAAATAACTTGTAGATGTACTTGTGTGATAATCTAACATGAACTATTTGTTGTCTAATATATCCAATTATTTGCAGGAGATGTCTTTTCCATGGTTGCACCTATAGACAACACTGAAAACGTGAAATATTATTTGATGCAATGCACATAACAAAATATGAGGCTAATAGAAGTTTTTGATGATAACAGTTTTATATATGAAAGAGGATCCATTGTATTGAAAGGATATTTTTTCAAGAAACCCATCAAACCGATATTCATGTTCACTTTAAAGGATACCAGTCAGATGTCATAAGTTGTCAATATAGTCATTTGGTATGTGCAGCACACATAAAGTTAGTAGAAGTTCAATCAAGAAAAAAACAAAAGTTAGAAAATGGAAAATGTCCAAAGACGATCATGAACGAATAATTGAAGATGGAATACCATTATGATTTCTTTAAACAAGTGACACATGCACATTCCAAAATTTTATATTTTGCATTGAAAGTACATGTATTTATGAATATCTAGGATTTTCGAATCATTTCCAGTTTAGTTTACTTTCATGGTCTGGATTCAATTAAGAAAAGTTATATTTTTGATGAATTAAATAAAGTGTACCAAGCCTTATTTACAATTTCAGGGAAGAACCTATAGATTGTATCTAGGGAACCTAAATTTACCTATACTTTGGATGATTATACTTTAATCCTACAAATTATCCAAATCGTATAGACAAATCCTTTAATGCATGTAACCAATTTACTACATATAGGATAAATGTGTTCATTATTTGCAATTTCATTGATCAATGTTTTTTCATATGAAAATGATAACTTCATATCAAAACTAGGACCCATTTCCATGTCATTATAAGGGACTATTGATGGCTTAGAAAAACTTTAAATTCTGATAAATTTTAATATCAATATAAATTTTAATGAATATTGCTTACTTATATTAAATTTGATGACTTGTTTTGACTATTTTCATTGTTGGACTTATATTAAATTTGATGACTTGTTTTGACTATTTTCAACCATATTTCCAAATCAAATAAAATTTAAATTATAAGTGAGAAACTTTAATTTTTATTTCACATTTTCTTGAATATTTCATTGTGAAATTTCATAAGAAACTCTAAAATTTGACGAACTATAAAATTTAGTGTTTATTTCACATTTTCTTGAATATTTCATATTGAAATTTCATAAGAAACTATAAAATCTGATAAATTTTTTTGAAATCAAGAAAATAGTATATTCAAATTATTTCATCCAATATTTTATATAAATAAACATAGTGCAAGTAAAATCAAGACAGGACAAAATATTACATGAGTGATCTTAATATCTCTTCTATCTCTTCTTGTGCTTTTTTTATTATCTTTGTAGTTTTCTCATAGTTGTTCGTATGAGAAAGAAGGTGAATTCAAAGACCATTAAAACATTTCATTGAGATGTTCATGTAAATTGAGATTTTGATGTAAATGTGAAACCATGTCTCTCTAAAAATATTGAAATGATAAAGACCATGCAAATGTCCTAGGTTCAAATTCAAGTGTATGTAGAGACCCTTGTGTGTGTCTCTCTTACTTTGTAATATTTATAGTAGCTTTCTTCATTCTTCCATTTGTTCAAGTGATTCTTTTTTTCTATGTCTTCTAACCCATTGTTACACTAATTTTCTTAGTTCTTTCTTTCCTTTTTCACGCGAAAAGAATAGTTTCACTGTTATTATATTAGAATAAAATGAATTTTTTTGTTACATATGGATAAAGAAAGTTATGATAAAAAAATATTTGTAGTCTTTCCTTCCTTCCACATTTTTACATTGTAGTAAAGTTATAAAAAGTCATCTAGTGTCATATAAAAAATTATTCAAAAAAGGGACTTTTGTAAAGATCCAAGATAGAAAATGTAAAACTTTTATGTACATACAACAGTTCCATCAAAAATTTCTTCATAAAAGAGCCACAACCAGAATTTCCTTTGAGTGCCTTTTTGGAGAGGTTGTCTGCTACTTTGTTGAACTGTCTATGTACATGCATAAATTTGATAGATTCAAATCTATTATTTAAGATTTTGATCTTGTCTGTTACTTTGTTGAACTATATATGTACATGAATAAATTTGATAGATTCAAATCTATTATTTAAGCTTTTGATATTGTCTTTCCAGTTGTTGAGATATATCAAGTTCAGGTTGGACTTGGAATTTATCCAATCGATAGTGACCTTGGAATCTCCCACAACCATCAATTTTTTTTATGGAAAAGTAGGAAAGGAGTAATAATAATCCCCATAGGCCCAAGAGTTCAGCTTTATGTTGAATTTTATTAGCCCACAATGAAATATGTTGAATTTTATCATGTGTTTTTGAATAGTCCACAATGAACATAAAATAAAACATTTAAATTAATACATAGTAGTATAGCCCCAAGAGTTTAGCTTTATGTTGAATTTTATTAGTCTACAATGAAATATGTTGAATTTTATCAGTCCCCATAGGCCCAAGAATAGTCCATAATGAAATATGTTGAAATTTATCTATTTTTTTTAATAGTCCATAGTGAACATAAAAGGAAGCATTTAAATTAATACGTAGTAGGATAAACCCAAGAGTTCAGATTTATGTTGAATTTTATCAGTCCACAATGAAATATGTTGAATTTTATCAGTCCCCATAGGCCCAAAAACAATCCACAATGAAATATGTTGAATTTTATCATGTGTTTTTGAACAGTCCACAGTGAACATAAAAAGAAGCATTCAAATTAACACATAGTAGACAGAAGTTATAAACACAAAATTAATGTCCTATAAAGACAGAAGTTATAATATGAAAACCATATTTATGTTATATATCTAGCTTAAAGAAGAAAATCAATAATACTAAAATAAGAACAAAGTCTTATAAGCTTCGTAGTGAAACCCTCATTGAACAAATCCTATAAAACAATATCGTAAAACATAATTTAACCTTTTGAGAAATCAAATATGAGACAATAAATTGATATTTTGAATTCCAAAAATATCA